>JANIJG010008374.1:0-55412 GCA_024611175.1 Megaceryle torquata | reverse complement strand
TAAAAGTAGACTTTGTTTTTTTTTTTTTTTTTTTTTTTTTTTTTTTTTTTTTTTTTTTTTTAAACAAAACAAAAACACCAAAAAAACCCAACTTTGGATTATCCACTTCAACAATGTAATTAAATAGTAAAGTTACTACAAACTCCTGTTAGTTCAAGGATTTCTAGTACCCTTTATTTGAAGCTTTTATATGTGTAAGCATTGGCTATCTACGTGCTACCTCAGTACAGGTCAGTATTGATCCTGGTGACTTGCAGAAGTTTGCAGGACTTTTAAAGAAATGACTGGTGACATTTGCAAATGAAAAGCACATGAACCCCAGCAGATTAGTACACTGGTCTCTTGGTTTGAGGTTTGGTGTCAAAAGGACTAAAAATGTTCTAAAAATGCAAATGAAACCAAGACTTACTGGCTAAATCAAAGCACCAAGGTCTGATCCATTCTTACGCCTTTTTGCTGTGATGTTTAGTCCTCCTTATACAGGGAAAGTTTGCATAGTGCTGTTGCAAATTCAAACTCAGTTATCAAGAGCAAACTGTACATCTGCTATACATGTGTGATGATGATAACCCCGTGAAAATCCCATTTAGGATTTTTCAAGCCGTACGTATGTTCTTGTCTTCCCACATAGTACACTAGATCCACAGTGGGGCTCTCATGCATTAGCTCTAGCAAACAAATTGTCTACAACACAAGATTCATACAAGGACTCAAGTGAGATCAAAGCATATTCTGTTTTTGGAAGAAAGCTTATAAAATGTGTATTAAAGAGGTTCACAACTGGGGAAACTCTTTTTGACTGTTTTGTTTTTTGGTGTTTTTTTTGTGTGTGTGTTGAATGTTTAACTGGTATCTTGTTTTAAACCAGATAATACAAATGGTAAATTTTTTCCCCACTAAATGTTATTGAAAATCTGGCCACTGACTTCTTATGAGTCTATCAGGAGATGAGACTATAGATCTGGTAATCTGATTTCTTTGCAGTATTTAATTTCCTTTACACCTTTCTTAATAAAAGCTAATCTTCCAGAAAGGAAGCTCATTTTTGTTTAAAACTTTGTGTTTAGAAGAAATCATTGCTTCCTCATTAAGTTATGCCATTAGTTCAGCACCTGTACTGTTCAAAATATTCCCTTATTTTTCTTCTGAATTTATTCATTATCAAATTCTCTTACAGTGACTCTACAAAGACTTCTTTGGACCCAAGATTTTTCTGTACAAGAAATTCCTGGTTAGAATTGCATTTTTGTCTAAATAATTTCTCTATGTTCTTTCTCAAACAGTCTGTCATCACTCTTTTTCAACACAGTTTGCTTCTGTAGCATCATATCTGCATCTGTTCTCTCTGTAGGAAGACAAGAGAGAATGACAAAGGCCTGTCAGTGTCCCTTAAATGTGAGAGGCATTCTCCTTATTTCTTCCCTTACTTACTAACACAGTTGATCTTCTGAGCTGCTAAAGCTCCATCTGATTGCTAATTAGGCCACATTTAAAAGACCCCTTAATTGAAAAATTGTATATTGTGGCTTGAGTGTTCACATCCACTCTTCTATCCACAGGAAGATTGGATTAGATGGTATGGAGTGCAGTTTTCTCCCCTTTGTTTTGGAGGGAGCAGTGCTCACTTTTCAATCTTCAATCGTTTACTTTTATTCCAAAGGGATGTGCAGCAGCCCTTGGATACAGATCACCTTTGTATACAGGTCCTCCGAATCATCACAGTTGTCAACATCATAGATACATAGCCTAAGACCTACTAATGGCTTAAGTCCAATTAAATGGAAAAAGAGAAATTTTGAAGTTTAAATCAGAGGTCAAAATCAAACTCATCTTTGAATCAGTGGGATAATAGTATCTGAGAGTCAAAATTAAGAAAATCTTTTTATATATATTTTGTATGGCTGTTTCTTAGATCAGAAGTTTCATCTTTTTTAAATGTTCCCCTTTTTCTTCTCCATATTGTCAAATGCTCATGAAACATTTGTAAGTTCACAAATTGATCAGAGAAATTGATTTATTTTTTAAAAAACACTGTCTGTAAAATACCAAACTGTAACTTGAATTGTTATGCCTGTTCAGAGAACAGAAGTTGAGTTTTGTGTTCAATGAACTCCATGTAAATATTTTACACTTTTGATAAATATTGATTTTTTTTGGTAGCAGTAATGCCTGAAAGACATTGGCTGTATACTGTACTGGCTCTTCACAACATATCAGCTTTATGGATGCTAGAATAGACTCAGTGTGATTTTTAACACCTCTGATATATAATGTGGAATAATTACATGATGCTGAATAATAACTTAAGTGGCAATCTGAAACATACAATCAAGTACATATATGTGTCTGTAGGTTTCTTTTTAACATCATCTCCTCTTCTAGTGAGGAAATATTGCATTGCAGCTTAAATAAAGTTTGGTTAAAATAAAGTGGGTAAAATTCTGTCATTAAAATAAGTAAAGGACTGGATTGATGAAACACTGAAGAAATGTACATAGCTTTTAGTGAACTGCTTTGGCTCAAAAATTCAAAATAAAACCTGCGAACTGAAAATAAGCCATTTGATTTTTAGAGCTACAGTGGTTTGCTTACTTGATTTAAAACAAAGTTTGCTAATAATAAATGTAGCAATAGTTACTTGATTTTAAACAAAGTTTGATAATAATGAATTTAGCAACAGTAAGCAGTTTCAAACTGAGGTGAAACAAGATGTTCTGCATTGAATTAATTTAGCATGAACTGCAAGAATTTGCTTTACGAAGTCACTAGGTTTTTTTGTTTTGGTTTGGTTTTTTTATGGTGATTCAAAATAAAAGTGTCAGAAATTTTCAAAACAAAAATGAAATATACCACAAAATATTAACTGTAACACTGAGAAAATTTATCACAAAGCAAATGATACAGGGGTTTATGTTGGGTTACTAGAAGATAAATATATTTCATGCCCAATGCATAATACTGTGGGGGTATTTGTGAGCAAGGAAATTATTAAGTCACCAAGTGCAAGAACAGCTTAATGATGTTTTTTAAAAAGTACATTGTGATGATATTTATCATATGAGATGGTTTTATTTACAGATTATTTAATAATGGCTCTTAGTATGTTAAAAGTTATTGACTGGTATATTTTCAATTTTGAAGAACAGTAGAGCTCCTCATACTACAGGGATTAGGTCTATGACATAGACTAGCATGGGGCGTTTTAATAGTGAATAATGGGCCTTCACTTTTGTTTCATATACTCTCTATATACAGGATTTTTTTCCTGTTATCAGTATTATTGCTTCTGGGTTTTTTTTCCTTTGTTCATCCTTAGTCCAGGTTATATATGGAACACATTGGAGATACTTCTCATTTAATCATCCTTTTTCTTTCCTGACAGAATGCACACAAGGATAAAAAAAAAAAAACCAAAAAAAACCCCCTCAGCTAAATTCCTATATAACCAAAGATGTAATTTTGGACTTAATTCTCATCCCAAGCATGTGCAGTTCCAGTGACTGTTATTCCGTGTTAGACAGTACAGCTGTGTAGCAAGGTGTGTATATGCACCCCGTACTGTATAAAGCACAGTCTGTGCTGAAACACTTTTGAAAAGGACCTCGAACAACACCTCTGCTTCCCATTTTTAAGTCAAGAATCACATCACTAAAGCACAGATGGCTAATCCCAGAATGATCATCCAGAGCACCTCAACCAGATGCTTCTGTTCTTTAGACAGCCTATGGAGAAACACAGTTGCCTATGGAAGATGGGGATGAACGCTTAGATGTGTAGATAGGGAGCTGCTCAGTTACCAACAGCAAGTTGCAAGGCACATGTCCCCATTGCCATCCCTTTCAGGAGTGTAAGGACTCAGGACTCAATGCTCAGTAGCTGCAGCCACCTGGGATGCAGTCACTGCAGCCCTCTTCTGAGGTTAAATACCCTTCATGGCAATGTCCCCACTATATAGAAGGGACTGTGACACTAGTACCCACTTCTTGCATGGCAGCTTAATAAGTGCTAGCATTGCTGCTAGAAATATGAGGCTTTAGCTCCAGGTCCTCCAGTATCCTTCTTAAATGGTGGAGCCCAGATCTGCACACAGTACTCAAGGTGAGGCTGTATCAGTGCTGAATACAGTGGGATAATCACCTCTGTTGACTGTCTGATTGTGCTGTGTTTGATGTACATGGTTTGCCCTCTTGGCTGCCAGGGCATACTGCTGACTCATATTGAGCCTACTGTCAATCAGCATCGTCAGATCCCTTTCTGCACGGCTGATCTGCCAGTTTATACTCATGCCTGATGTACTCCATTCCACATGCAGAATTCAGCACTGTTCTTGTTAAATTTCACCCCATTGACCACTGGCCAGTGCTTCAATCTATTTAGCTCTCCCTGCAATGGAGAATAACTCCCAGTTTATTATTATCAGCAAACTTGCTAATGGTGCAACTGCTGCATCCAGATCATTGATAAAAGTATTGAATAGAACTGTCCCTAAAACTGAGCCCTGAGGAACACTGATGTTTGACCACCAGCTAGATGTAGCCCCGTTGACTACAGCTATTTTAGCCTTGCCATTCAGCCAGTTCTTTACCCGTTGCACTGTGAACTTGTTCATCTCACAGTTGGACAACTTGTCCAGGAGGCTGCTTGTGAGGGAAAGTATGAAAAGCCTTACTAAAATCAAGAAAAATTACATCCACTACCTTCCCCTCATCCATTAGATGGGTGTCCTTTATTTTGGAAGGATTTTAAATGAGTTAAACAAGACTTTCCCTTTGTGAACCCATGTTGACTGTGCCTGAAGATCGTATTGTTCTTTAAGTGTCTTTCAACAGTATCCAGTATAATCTTCTCCATAATTCTTTCCAGGTACCAGGGTTAGACTATCAGGTCTGTAGCTTCCTGGTTCTTTCCTCATGCCCGTATTGTAAATTGGAATAATGTTGGCTGGCTTCCAGTCAACAGGCATCTCCCTGGACTCCCAAAACCTTTGGTAGATGATTGAGAGGAGTCCTGCTATAACATCCTCTTGCTTCCACAGTACTCTGGGATGAAACCTGTCAGGTCACATGGACTTACGAACATTCAGATGATCCGTTACAATTTCAGTGTCCACAGATGAAAAGTCATTGTTCCCACACTTGTGTTCCTCCAAATCAGAGAACTGGACAGCCCAAGATCTATCTGTAGCCCTAATGACTGAGGCAAAAAAAGCATTGAATGCCTCTACTTTTCTTCATCCATTTTCCCGGTAACTATCTTCAACATCTTCCAGTGTTTTCCTTGGACTTCCTCTTGCTATTAACATCCTTTAAAAAAGGAAAACGGATAAGAAGGCACTCACCGGCATGCTTTATTAGACTGTGGAAGTTTTCCAACAAAATCAATAGAAAATCCCTTCACTATTCTAATTAAAAGAATTGAAACATCTTTGTGACTCTAATTTCAAGGACAGTCATCACTGAGTGACAGAGACTGTTTTGTTCTATTTCCACAGCACACAGTGCAGCACGATCTTGGTTCACAGCTTGTGTCACTAAGTGCCACGGCAATAAAAGTCTAACAATAATACCTTTTGGGGTTTTTTCATCATATGAAAAATCCAAATAATTAAGTAGCATCTTCTTTGCTCTTTACAGAAATACAGATATTGTCAGAGAAGTCAGTGACTTGCTCTTAATCAGAAATAGCTCAGACTTGAAACATGAATCTTCATCCCTTGTAAGCAGGATTCCTTTGTCACTGTCATTCAGAGTGCCCTTGGCTACAAGAAACAGCTAAACAAGCAATTAAGTAAGATCTGTTTTTTTGTTTTGTCTTTGTAAGAGCAGTAGCATCTCCATGTGGTCTGTGGACTCAGAATCTTCATTTCCCTTTTTTGGAAGGAACCCATGATTTCCCTACTGTTTTTCAAATAAGATGAAAGAGCTGTCCATTATAAAGTTCACTAGGATGAAACATCATGTAGAACCACTTTTACCTGAACAGATCCTACATCTTGTTTAACAAACTGAAATTTCACCAAATTTCACCATAGCTAAGCTAAAGTAAAGGGTACAGTAGCAAAACTTGAATTTACTTACCTTGAAAAAGAAGCAGATTTGTTGCCAGCAGCTCTAAAGCAAAGACAAGAATAGACATTTGTTGGTCCATCTGTCTGCAGTGCCTGGACATACGTTCACTATACTTCTGCTGTTGGCCCAGAAGTTTCGTCCTTGAGGCACTCTTGGTCTAGATTCCATTAATCCCTTTGGATGTTCCACTCCCTCTTGCATTGGAGAATTTATCCCTTTATTTTGCCTTAGCCTGTTGTGGTCAGTGGAGCTATACTGATTAATATGCAGGAGAGGAATTGTTAAAATTAGCCATGTAATGGTTTGTGTAATATCTGGGACAATTTCCAAATCATTTGCTAAGTTAAAGTTGCCTTCTCTTTGGAAGAATCCTGAAGTTCCTTTACCCTGAGTACAAAGTACTTCACTTTCTTCTTCCTATACATTTGGTGGGGATAATAGACAGGAGTTTTCTCCCATCCATCACAGTTTTTCCATAGCTGCTTTGCACATACCAGTGTTTTGATCCGAGAAAACAAAGATTTAAGAGGAACAGGACAGTGTGACTATTAGTTTCTTTTGTGCTAGGAAATGGTTCCTTGTTCTCAAGATCTTCAAAACAAATAGAAAGTCAATTTCCTAAATGTGAAAGGAGATGTAATAAAACCCAGATCACCCCCTGCTCTCCTCAATAAAAATGATACTATTTCCTACAGAAGAATAGCAGCCCTGATCTTAATACGGGAAAAAGGCCCCTACCACAGGAAATGCATGTTTCTCTTGTTTGATTCAGACTCTTTAACAGACAAAGATGCTCAAAGTCTGAACTGATGAGTTTCTTTGGCGGTGATTATCCCACAACAGCATTTCATTAAGTGGTGTGGGGGATTTCCTCTTTACTTCCGCTCCAGGCTTACTCACAGATGCCACAGATGCAGATCTCTCAAACGGCAGTCTTTTTTTTTTTTTTTGCCTCCCAAACCTCCAAGAATTTAGATTCCTTTTAGAAAAATAAATTTCCCTTTTATTGTGGCTCAGACTTACTCAGTCCAATCCAGCCTATGCAAACACACATGCAGCTTTAAATTAGCATTTGTGAACAAGCTGAGTTTCTTTGGCTGTTTGCTGAGACTTGGCAGTTCAGTTCCTTGAGGAAAAAAGAAAGAGATTCACGTCTATTTATGGCTTGATTTTCAGACATGCTGAGTACCTCCTGTGGACTTGGAGTGCTGTTCCTCTGAAAATCAGGTCACGGATGTGACGCTGGAAGGAGAGAGCACAAGGAAAAAGAAAGGCTCTTATTTTCAAACACAAGCGTTTCTATGATATGGGGAAGAAAATAAAACGAATAAAGAAACCTTTAAAGGTCTCATTTGGAGCTGGGACTGATCTCCATATTTCAGCCTGAATTCACAACTGAGAGATGGCTGTGTGCAGAAGAGCACTGACAGTCGTCTATTTTCTGGTGTAAGCAGAATATGTCTTCTGTCCCCAGCTAACTTGCTAGCAAATTACTGAGAGCTTTCTATAGCTGTTAGTGTATGTCCAGCACTGGCTGGAGAGGTTGCTCTTCTGTCTGCCTCAGCTGCTTGTCACTTTCTTCAGCCAGAGGTTCCTGTCCTCAATGCACGTTACGGAGGAGCCTCTCAATGAGAGCAGTCACTAAGGTATTCTGTCGAAGTAGATGAGCTAATATATTTTTAAAAGTAGGTCTTTGACTAAAATACAGTAGGCAGTGCACATGTGACCTGTTCAGCTGTGGGATCTGAGCAGGGTGGTGTTCTTTACCAGAGGTAGTATCTTGCCTTACTTAGTTTTGAAAGCCTGTTTTTGACCTGGAATTTCTCTCTCTGTAGCCCTTGACATTAAAACACAGTGGCACAGAGAGCAGTTGTTATAAATCCAAAGTACTAGGCTTTCTTTTTTTAATATTTTTTTTCCAAACCATATGATCATCAATTCCTAAAGCAAATCTAAACTTTAGGTCTTATCTATACTAAATATAACCATATCACAATACACTTGTCCATTTCTTATTAAGCTTTGGAAAAAAATTGCATATACATAGCAGACTTTTATTCCCTCACCATCTGCTAAAGCAGGGTTAAAGGTGAGATTTCCAATGGTACCTAAGTGCACAAAATGTAATATTCTTCTAATTTTCCAATGCAACTTAATATAGGCATATTCCTGTAAAAAATACTCAGGGATTTCTGCTCCTCACTAACTCTGAGGTGCTCCTCAGTGTCAATGAGAATCGAGTATTCAGACTTCTCCACTAACTCTAAATTCCACAGTAAATATTTAAATTCTGAGACTACTTTTGTAGGTCAAATTCCCTTAAATGGAAATGAAGCAATTGCTATCAACGGCAAAAGTTAAAAAAAAAGAAGAGTGCAATACATTTGATAGTCTGGGTCTCCCTGTAGGACAGAATGAGGCTAGCTATTTCATTGCAAATAGAGTAAAAATAGCTTGCGAACTGTTACTTATTGAGAGAGAAGGAAAAAAAAAAAAAGACCTAGTGGATAAAACTGGTTCTGAGTCTCTGACCTGCATCGTAGTCCTGCCAAGTGCATTTGAAACACAAATTTTATGAAATAAGGGATGAGTGGAACAGTAACCCCTACATTTGTATCACCTAGCACATAGCACCTTCCATAGCCTTTTTAATCTAGGATACTAAAACGCAATACAGAGAGGTCTTATCGAAGATGCTTGCAAAGATTTTTAAACAACATTAAAAGAACTGGAAAAACTGCTTATGACACACTAGGAGTGAGATAATTTAAGACAAACTTTTTCACACTGAAAAACAATTTACTTTGCAAGATGAAATAAACCACCTGAAATGCACAAAAGCATCAAATCTTAAAGCAGAAATTCCAGTAATTGCAGTTGTGTATACAGCATCTTTAGACAACTAAAAATACAGCCTCTATGGATACGGGAAACTCTTTAAAGATTATTGTTCAGGGCTGCACTATTTATTTCTTACAAGATAAGTAAGTCAGACTGGTCCCTGCCCAAAGAACTCTCTTGCAGCACACAGGCAGCTGTGTACAGATATCAGAGAAGGACAACAGCAAAAGGCATTTACTATGCATGATACCTTACAGATGTAGCAGTCACAATAAAAACCCAAGTAATAGTAACTGGGGACAAATGTCTAGTGTTTATGCTTAGAAAGACAGCAATATTGTGATCATAAAGCAATAAATCAGATCTTTAGCTACTGATACATTTTAAGCCCAAAGTTACTTATATCTGTTTATCGGCTGAAATGATTTTGAGTCAAACTCTGCATTTCTTCTGGCTTCAGTCACTCTTTGTTTTTTTTCCAGGAAGACTTTTGGCTGACTGGGTGATTGACTGATCTGTAAGAATGAATGCAAAATGCGTGTAATGACAGGCAAATTTCAGTAAGCCAAGTATGCTTAGGAGGGCTGAATTATCTTCCTGGTTTTACTCTGAGAGGCTATGTGATTTTGGACAACTCAGTGCAGCTTCCAGTGCATTGTTTCCCTCGAAGATGAAATTCCAGATGTTTTTCTTGAACTATTTCCAGATGTACAACACCTGGCAATACTGGATTTCCAAGCAGAATTCACTTTGTTATCCATTTTTAGGGAAAACTCCAGACAGCCAAAACCATCTCTCAGGCCAGTCCACACTCTAAAACTAGAAGATACTCTGATTCCACTTTATTTCTCAATATTAATTAGATAATCACTCTTAGAAATGTTGTCCTCATATTGCATTTAGAAATATGGCCAAATAAAGAACCTAATTCAGACATGAAGACTGAAAGATATCCTGAGAATATTTAAATACAACATCACATCTCAATGTTTAAAAGTTTCTGTTCAGCCCTAAAAAATGGCTGCTGATATTATTCTTTTTTTCCAAAGGTTCTAACGCTTCTTGGAATAGTTTCTGGTCTTGAGATCATATATTGTTGATGATTTTTTTTTTTTATTATTTAGTGCTGAAAGGCCTTATGTCAGCTGCAGGAGGCTGGATGTAAACATACAGAAGTAAGGAGTTTCCTTTTTGTAGTATATATTTTCAATGTCTTCCCACCTCTCAGGTCCTGTTTATGGCCTACTTAAATATTTTCTCTTCTTCCTTCAGCAGAGATGATGTCCTGCATCTTAATTCCCTACTCATCCTTGCGACTGTCATACAATCACCTGTGTAGTCAGAGACATTCTTCTCTGCTCACGGGAACACCCAAGCATCAGACACTTAGACATCTTTTCTTGAAAATTCAGATCTACCAAACTGTCTGCAAGAAATGAATCAATCCAAACATGGTGCTATACTTGTTTTCTTCAGCTGAGTTCAAATTGTGTGCTGCTTCTTTCTCTTGTCCCCGCTTACTGTTGGTGGTTGAACTAGATGACCTTTAAAAGTCCTTTCCAACCCAATATATTCTATGATCCCATAAGTCTTGGGGAGTTAAAACTGCAATGGTATTTTTCCAAGCATAATACCTGTGGTTTGTAGGTGAACCTCCATCAAACCAGCCTGCCTCATCCTGAGCAAGTGAAACAGGGTGTCATACACCACAATTTGGGTAGGTTCTCGATGGATGATGAAATAGCTCCTTCTGGATCCCTCCAGGGTGGTCCTCATGGGTCAGCTCAGGAAAGTCTGGATCACCTCAGATGCCCAACTAGTCTTTCTTCTTCCTCGGGAGAGTACATTTACCAGCACAGCGAATTGTGCTAATTATTATAAATGTTTATACTTTTTCTTTACACACTCTGGTCATGAGTGAAATAGTTAACTATGTTGTTATTTGTGCTGAGACCAGACTTCACTGTTAATGCTCGCTGAAAACCAGGGAGGTCGTTCTCACTTATTGAATATCATTCTTTGAATACTCAGACATTCATGTACCAGTTATAATATCTTCAGATACAGGTTTACTCTCAAAGACCCTGTGAAAGCTCAGTACTGCTGTCCTAGCAAACATAAATAATTGGAATAGGTCTAGACATGGGAAAGAAAGTTTCAATGATTTAACATAAAATAGAACACAACAAACAACCAAACCAAACCCAAACTTTCAAATACACCAAGATATAAAAATAAGAGTGAGGGAAAGAAAGGAAATATAGGAATCTTAAGATTAGAGCAGGAAGTTTTGAGGTTGTTTTTGCTCTATTTTCTAATTATAGATCCAAAATATGTGGTTTGAGTTGCTTTTCTGCTAGAACAACCACTTACACACTTGTTTTACTTGTTTTCTTCTTTTTTTTTTTCAATGCAAACCCTTCCCCTGAATGGCTCCCACAGTTTGAACTATGTATCTACAGGTGTTCAAATATTCATCACTTTAAGATAGAGTGATATTGCCCACTGTCTCCACCCACATGTCTATGGGTTCGGAAAACCAGTCAGTCAACAAGATAGGTTTGTTTCTATGTCTTCGATCTTCTCACTCCCACAGCTGTCTACAAAAAAAAAGAATGAACTGTCTTTTAAGTGAGCAGTGATGTAATGGTGCTTGCTAATAAAGTCTCAGTGGTATCGTGATTGCAGGACTTTCCATTAGAGTGCCTTTGCTGGGTATTCTCCAAGAAACAAAGTCAAAAGTAATCACCTTATGTGTTGCAATGGAAATAGCCCCAAGTACCACTCCAGTGTTTCAAATCAGGCAAGCCTAGGAAATGAGCAAAATTATTCTGTGTGTTTTAATAGTTATGTCCTGCAGTCCTTTTCTACATCTTTCACTGTCTTGCAGGAGTTCCCTATTTTTTAAAGAAAGTACTGAGTTGTTGGAGAGGACAAGGGAAAAAAAGGACATAAAATTTTGCAAAATAAAAGGAGAAAAAAGCTAGAAATAACAGACTTTATGAAGTTCTATAACACTCTTCCAGTTTCCCATTACTGCAGGCAATAAGAACTCATATAATCCCCTTCATAAATTGAGCAAACTCCATCCTCAGTCTGCTTTGATTGCTTCATACTTTTGGAAAGCTGTTTAAGGACCTCACTACTGTGAATAGTGGAAACCTTATTGTTACTAACCTGCAGCCATTCAAGGCCAGATTAGTTTTTGTCTCTGTCATTTCCAACTGATTTTCCGTATTATACAAACCAGTCCACTGTGTTTCTTACAGTCTATTTGGTTTTTGCTGTCACCTCTGAAATGTTCCTATTCATCTCCATGTTGATGATGTTTCCTGACTTTGTGGCATCAGCAAATTACATTAGTATCTCATTATTATATTTTTACCATAGTGTCTAATAAAAAATCTATGTAAGATGAAGTTTAAAACTATTTCTAGAGGAACTCCCTTCCTGTTTAGTGCAATCCTTGGATTTATCCTCTTTAACTAGCTCCTTACTGGATTTATGATTAATTTATTGATTTACATCTTTTCCACTTTAATCTAAGGATTCCCATGTCACAAGATATAATGTTGAAAGCCAAAGAAATTTAAACAACCAAGATTTCTTTGTCTAAAATGACTTTCTCATTAAAAGATACAGAGCTATTCTGGCTCAATCTTTGGTAAATTCATGTGACATCTCTTGTGTGGCTTTAACTATCTATTCTATGGCATTGCACATAGTTAAGATCAAGCTAACTTTAAAATTACCCTCTTACACATGTGATATTTTCTCACAAAATTGCTCTCAGGAGGAGAGCTTTAAATGAGAGAAGTGGTGTTTGTCAGTGATGTCTACAACTAGTAACAGAAAGGATAGAGGTCCTCATCAGCAGTGTATAGGTCAGCTGGAATCTTTCCACTGACTTAGTTATCTGCAGAGCCATCTTACAGTAGTCTAGAAAATCACTGCTCCTTTTAAATTTTATTATTAGAAAAAAAAAATGTGGCCCAGCTGCTGAGACAGACAAGGAATACATATGGCATTATAAGACAGAACAGATTTTGTTTCATTGGCTATTTCATCATTAATTTGCCCATCATTAGTTCTAGATAAAATTTCATTAATAAGGAATACAATACAGTTATATGTTGATGAACTATCTAATCTGAAAAACTTTCCAAGTGTAAGGTCAAAAAATACTGCTTCTGGACCTCATACATAAATTAAGAACTAAACGGGTACTTTGGAAATATGAACAAGTCATTCTGGAGTAGTAGTACAAATATCAACAATTGTTGATAAAAAGATAGTTTTATTATAGAAGCATTCAATAGGTACTGCAACTTCACTGGGCTCAGAAATTGAGTTACGGCTTTGATTCATAAAACCACTGTCATGTGCTTATATTTAAGGTGTTTAAGTATGTGCATAAGTAGTATTTAGAACAGACATGTTTCCTTCAAGAAGTTAGTAATTTTGTAGTGCTCTGTTAAGTAGTTAGCATATGGCATTAAAATAGTGTGTAGTCAGGAGTGCCTCGAACCCTTAGCATTAGTAAATGAGTGTATGTTTGAAATCATATGAAGTTCACCACATCATTTTAGTTCCAGAACCAAACTATAATATAAATCTTCTTCTCCCACACTGAGAAGAGGTGAATGGAAATGAGGTGCCAGTTTTTCAGAGAAAACACAAGCTCCTACTTCATAGTGTGTTCATTACCTCTATGTTCATTTCATTAGGGATAAAACTGTTGTTATTCCAGCTCCTCAGATTCTTAAAACAGCAATCTGGGGCCTCTTCCCCAGATACCGGGCAAGCCTGTGTGCTTGGACAAGTACTCTGACATTAGCAAAATAGGTGACACATCTGAGCTTTGACAAGAACAAAAAAACAGGAGGACAGTGCAATCCCTCTGTATTATAAGTTGGCAAGTGAAGGTGTCTCTTGTTTTAACCCTCGTGTGTCTCTTTTTTTGTACCTTGGCATGATTTCCCACAGGCTTGCTGCTGGTCCATCTGCTAGCTCCCAGACTTCAATGAGGGGGTTGTTTAGGTATTCCTCTTCCACAGCTTGCCAAGACCTCAGTTTCTAAGTTTACCTGGGATAAACTTTACCTTCAGGCTATACAAAATCTTATTTCATTTTAGACAGGCTACATACAATCTACTTCTTTTCAGAGGTTTAGGCATTTCAGTGACCACTTCTAAGAAATGCTGAAGAGAACAAGGAGGATTTTTGGTGGAATGAGGTAGCAAATGAAATGTAGATAATAGTTCTGACGTCCTAGATTTTTTTTCCCTTTTCTCAGATCCAGCTATGAAGCAATAGGTGAAGAGCCAGCTTATTACTTTTCATGACATTGACCCCATTTTAAAATTTTTAGCATGTGGGTAAAGTGTCAAAGAAAGGATTAAGGAGTGAAGTCCTCCATCAGAGAATGATATAATCATGACTTGTAACATTATTGATGAGCATTTTAGTAATTATTTATCATCAGGGCTTTGCACTCCATGTCTTGTAAAACTAGACAAGAGTACATCCGAAGTAACAGGAGATGGTGTTGTCATGATTAGGCCAGGGGAAATATTCTGGTTTGGACTGAACAATATTCAATAGAAAAATACATTTTTCTGTTTGATTGTCAACACGGTTTAAAATCCATTTTCTGTGTAACTATGCTCCCATATTGATGTATACATCGTTAAGTCATTTTTTTCAAACATACAGGGAAAAAACCTCTGGAAAAAATCATCAGAGGAGTGCTAGAGGAGAATTTTTGCCTTTGAGACAAAGTATTTCTAAACTGCACAGCCCATGAGTGTGGTTACAGACATACAGTTCTCAGTGAAATAAAAGGAAATACTGTGTATAGGAAGAAGTTTAGGAAAAGTTTAATGGATATATCATGTTGAAATTACATTTTACAGCTATTCATAGCAGGCAAAGCATTGTGAATGTTTTGGGATTTTTTTCTATTTGATCTCTGATAGCTCTGCTTTCATCTTTTTTTCTAAATTTGTATACCAACCAGACTGCTAGATAAAAAGGTAGAAATCATATAACCCTGTTTTAATTTTCTTTGCTTATAAGGATAAAGAAAATTTAAGAAAAAGAACAAAAAACCCCCAACAAAATCAATAACAACAAACAAACAAATTAAAACCACAAACAAACAAACAAAAAACCACCGCAAAACAAAACAAAACCCAAACCACACACACACAGAAAAACCCCAAAATGCACACACACACACAAAAAAGGACACTGTCCTGTCAGATTCTTCATGTAGATGAGTCAAACTGCTACAGAGGACCACTTAATCTCAGCTTTAAGAAACTCAGCCTGTTGCTGATTGGAGTTGACATATCTCTTTGCCTGATTTACTTCACAAGCTTGAAAAGCTGTATTGAAGAGATGCTTTGCTTCTGAGTAAAAGAAGAAAATAATTCCACTGTGGAAGTTGCTGAAACCCCTGAAGCTGGGTCTAAACTGATGTTCGTGATACCACTGCTTCATGGTCTGGATATGAGTCCCACCACACTGAAATCCCTGCTTACCTTTCAGTCTTTGTGACTTTAGGATCTTGATTGCATTGATCTGGCTGTCACACATCCTTTGGCATGCAGTCTTGCTCCCAAATAGATCAAGGGCCACTGTGAAAACAATGTCTTTTTTTCAGTCCTACTATTGCCATTGTTCCAGGGAACTTGATCCTCTGGCAATTGGAAACTTGCAACCAGTTTCCAGCAATGAGTCATGCATGGTTGGTTTTCACTCATTCAGCTGTGTGTTTCTATAGATTTAATAATCAATTCTCTCCGTGAAATATACCGTCATGCATTAAGAGGCAGCAATGGCATCCCTTCTCAGCATTCATTTTGATATACTAAGCAAGCCAATACTTCCAGGCTTCTCTTACAAGTGAAACACTGTCTTCCCCTCATTACTGTATTCCCTGAACATGTCCTGTATTTCTGGAAAAAATCCATGGATTGATACATGTGTCCAGGGTTTCTGTCTCATTTAAACCTGCTGTGTATTAATTCTGTTAGACTGGGTCCAAAAATCTTAAGTCTTTCTATAGGATATGCTGAGCTCTATAGTAAATTACTTCATCCAGCACTTCCCAGAAGGGTTACCACTTGACATCCTTGGAGGGGTCAGACTTGCTACTCAGGTATTAAACATGTGCTGTGCACAGATCAAGAGAGGTGATTCTGTCCCTCTGCTCTAGTGAGACCTTGCCTGGGGTACTGTGTCCAGCTCTGGAGCCCTCAACACAAGAAGAACACGGACCTGATGGAGCCAGTCCAGAAGAGGGCCACAAAAATGATCAGAGAGCTGGAGCACCTCTCCTATGAAGACAGACTGAGAGAGTTGGGGTCATTCAGCCTTGAGAAGAGAAGGCTCTGGGGATACCTTATTGCAGCCTTCCAGTACCTGAAGGGGGCCTGCAAGAAAGCTGGGAAGGGACTTTTTCCAAGGACATGTAGCAATAGGACGAGGGGCAGTGGTTTTAAACTAAAGGGTAGATTTAGATTGGACATTAGGAAGAAGTTCTTTACTATGAGGATGGTGGAACACAGGAACAGGTTGCACAGGGAGGTGCTGGAGACATTCAAGGTCAGGCTTGACGGGGTTCTGAGCAATCTGACCTAGTTAAAGATGTCCCTGCTTACTGCAGGGGGTTGGACTGGATGACCTTTAAAGGTCCCTTCCAACCCAAACAATTCTATGATTCTACAATTGCATTACATTCAATACATGCATATATTTTCACTTCTAGAGAGTCTATCTGGGAAATTTGGAGACAAGTTCTCCCTCTCTCAGTAACATTCTTGACCTGTTTCCAACTTGGGTGAACAAAAGTGATGACTGGACAAATTAACTACATGCACTAGTAACATCTCAACTAACACACTTTTGGTTTACCTTTTTCTTGGCTGAATCACAGTGTTGTCTCAGCATCTTCTGAAACTGATGATGTGCTCAGAGCTCTCCTTCTGTATGATATTCAACTGAAGGGCACACAGTTCATAGCAAGAATTACTGTTACTAGTATCTGGTGTCCAAATGAACTTCTGATATTCTCATTTTTCACTATATGGTTGATTCAATTCCAAATTTGTACCATTCACAATATAGTCCAGCTTTTGCAACAAGGTCACTAACTGAATATATTAAATAAACTATTACTTCCTTTCTTTCTAACTAGCCCTTTATCATATGCCTTATAGGGGGTGACCTGCTTAGTGGATGAGGGAAAGGCTGCGGATTTTGTCTACCTAGACTTTAACAAAGATTTTGACACTGTTTCCCACAGCATCCTGCTGGAGAAACTGGCAGCTCGTGGCTTGGCTGGGTGTATGCTTCTATGGATAAAAAATAAAATCTGCTATCATTTGCTCTTGCCAATACAGATAAATATGGTACCTGAACTACTTTTGAATTTATTTTCTAAATTGCCACTTTTATTCTAATGGGACAAAATTCTCAGAAGATGAAAATTCAAGTTAATATCACAAGGCATCAATAAAGAATCTGCCCTGTATTTTTCATGGTATGGATGAAGATTAAGTGAGAATAATTTTTAAAAAATCTGGGTCACAACATCCCTGTGTTTGTTGGCTGGATGTTTTTACAGAAGTAAACTTTGTTTGATCAAATAGGAGACTTTTTTTTTTTTTTTTTTACAGACACAATGATTGCTCTGACTTTTAAAAGCACTGTGCACTGATCAACTCCTCTTCCTCTGGAAATATTACAAACAAATTGAAGTGAGAAAAACCATTTTTTGAAGTGTTGAATTTGAGACTTGGTATATGAGCAAACAGGGTAAAGAGGTGGGTCACACAGGATAAGACTCACACCCAGAGGCTCTTGTTCAAATGTGTCTACCTTTTGGTGAGTCAATTACAAAAGTTTTGGTTCTAAAGGTCACTGCTACTAGGACTTACTGCAAAAGAGCATTATTGGTAGTAGTCAGAGAGCACTACTTTAGTAATGTCTCACTCCATTCAGCTAAACTGTGTTTAAATCACTGTAGCCTTAAGCACTCTTGAAACAGTTCAGTAAACATGGTTTTAATATAAGCAAGGATTGGACGACAGCAAATCAGTGCCAGAGCTTGGAAAATAAGCCAGGACTACTGGCCCTCAAGTATATGCACTAATTAATGCAAACATTTCCTCTCTCATCTAGCGAGTTAGGACTGCAAGCAGTACAAAATGAAAGCGAAGGGTTTGTGTGTGCTATTTTACTAACCTGCATCTTGTAAAAATTAGTTACAATTGGACTTTTAGTATAAATTCCAGATTGCAGAGATCACTGTTCTCAGTCAGATACTTTTATGATTCATTGATGTATTTTGTTTTTCCTGGCTTTGTGTTAAGGGAATTATGTCTCACTGAGTTGTATACCAAGGACTGGGAGCTGCTCCTTGGCTAAAGCAATGCTCACGCAAAGATACTCAGCCCCAGTAAAGATGCATTAAGTATTAAGATGCAGTAAATAACCATTCGCTGTGAATGGTCGCTTACTGGCTCCCGTTCAGCCCTCCTGACAGGAGGGGTTTTCTTGAGGATAATAGAACATAGCCAGGGTGTCTGAACCTCCACTGGGCTTTTTCATAACAGTCAAAATCAGTGCTTTTCAAATTCTATAGCTCCCTGAATTTCTTCAAAGGGAGGTCCAAGCCTCTGTGTAGTAAATTTAAGCCTCATGAGAAGATGCCCATCATAGTACTTTAGTTCACGAACTCTTCAGGTGACCTCTGGGGTTGCAAGCTGAGAATGGCTGGAGAGGCCCAAAGTCTTATGTGTAAACTGACAACTATCTAGAGCAGTTTTAATCCAAAGTTTGAGATCAGAGAAATATATCCAGTGACAACTTTGCATTTTTGTTCAAAAGCCTGTCCTCCATTAATGGTATTTCCTCTACATTAAACCTTTTTATTTGCCAAATTATTTACTACCACAGTGGTCAGATCAGAATTTTCCAATGATATCAAGCCTTTAATTTCTAAATACACCCATCATTTTCTAAGCTTTTGAAGTTGTGGGAAGAAGAGTGGAAAGAACGGTGTACAGTCAAAATTACAGTGGAGGCAGAAAAGTCTTTCTTTTTTTAGGTGATTTACCTGTGTGAGAAAAAGTAAGGGAATTTTCCTGTTTTCTGGGTATGGTCAGCTGTCATACAAACAAGGCAGCCTGCAACATCTGCTGCTCACCACAAGTAGCTCTTTTGTTTCTGCACCCAGGTAGAAGTGTGCAATGGTATTTCACTGCACATACACAGCTCTGCCTTTTTATGGGTGAGTCAATAGCCCTGTGTGTTTTTCTAACCTTTTCTCCCACCCAAAGAACAGATGAGTAACTTCTCTGTTCTGTCATGGGGAAATATGGTGGTGAGGACGTCTCTGTCTCAGAGAAGTCACAGGCTGGTAAAGAGGACTTTGTAGCGAGGGGTGAGGAGGGAAGAGTTATTTCATTTTCAGGCTGAAGCTTTTCGGGGATCTCAATCACAAATTCCAAGATAAGATAATTCAGAAAAGTTTCATGTGTTCCTGAGAATGAGAGAAAATTCCTGCAAAACAGGACTCTAAAGGTGAACTATAGTACAGACTCACTTATTTTCAAAAGATCACCAGTTATTTCCATTCTTATGCATGCAGATCTAGAAACCTAACTTAAGTCACTATTTTTTCAATATTGTAACCCAGAAGATTAAGAATTGTGCTTTTGTAAAATAACTGTTAGTCACACTGACATGGAAGCATACTGGTACAAGCTTAATTATATTTTCAGGAGCTGAGAAAGTCAATTTTGTCTCAGTTGATACTGGTTTTCCTTTATTTTCTCATGAAGTCAGAGGTTTCATTTCCTTTCTGTAGAAAGTGACCTGAAAAGAAGTGGAAACTTGTTTTCTGCTTTAGACACTTCACAAAAAAAAAAAAAAAGGAATCCATCTACACTGCATCAAATATACACTTTATAGACAGAGCTTATTCTGAGATGTAGGGGATGTACCGTTCTGAAATACCTCATGAACTAATAAAAAATGTAAAAAATTATCACTACTTCCAACAAAAGATGTATAGCAAAACTGTCATATAGTCTCCAAAAGCCTGTCAGGTACATTGTAAGTTTTTTCCATCGTATAAGATTTGCAGTCTGAGCTTTTGAGATGTCTGTTATATGGGTGGTGGAAGTTCCTGAGTGTGTCAGGGTGACATGTATGTGGTTCTGAACCTGCTAGAGCAAGAATCTGCTTTGTCTCTGATACACACACAATCCTCCACTGACTTCCAGTCAGCTTTCATCCACGTGGTCATCCAAATTTCATAATACAGAAATTGGTATCAGGGAGCTTGAAATAATTTTTGTTTCAACAGACTCACCCTGCATCCCTCATTCATTGAACACAACTTTACCACACCAGGATTAGCGTACACACTTCCTACAATACCACATTTGCAATGCAGATCTCCACAGTGCATCCTTACAGACCAGACATACTCGGCCACAAACTCTGAAAGACCCCTTTAGAACAATAAGGGTAAAAATGCTCAAAGATCCACCTCTGTAGGGAGATAGTGGAGAAAACGTATTTCTTGAAAAAGAAACATTGTGCATGACTTTGTATGCTGATTTGGGGGATGCTCACCAACACAACGTGTATGATACAAAATCCTGAGTAAGAAAGATCTGCACGTGTCTAGGCTGTACATGCCCCAAGTAGAGACATCCTCATACTAGTCATACGCACATCGTACACATTTTCAGTGCCATTCACCTAATCAATTTGATTGACCAAAGAGTGAAATGATTGCTTTGTGCAGTGCTCACACAATCCTCAGTTGTGCATATATAACATAGCAAAAAAGTCAAAGGAATTCTACAGTATGAAAACAAAATTGAAGGAATCAACCCAATTTTGCTTAATTGTTCGGAGCTGAGAAAATAATTAGATTAGGTCAGGATGCCTTTATGCTGTGCAGTTATGTTTCTCCAGTTGAATATGCCTACACAACAATCAAAACCTTCTGGAATTGTCCTCAGCGTGACAAGTAATGATGAACAGAAAAGCTGTTCAGTGATAGGTCCTTCTTATGTGGGAAAAAAAAGCATAAAAGGAGTGGGGAATACTGTGATGTCCAGCAGAGAAAGTGAAGTGCAATGTGCAATGTACCCTCTCTGAGGGTAATGTTAAGTCTTAAAACTGGCATAGGAGTGCTAGGAGTGGAGAGAGGAGGAAGAAGAGGTAATGAGAGAGGTCATGTACAAAATGACGATCCTCTCTGAAACCGAGCTTGAAAAACTTGGTAACCAAGGACTAGAAACTCCTTTTATTTTTTCCTGTCTTCAATATCTCTGTGAGAAACCTGTGATGTAGAGATTTTTTTTGTGGGTGGGAGCAGGTTGGAAATTAGGAGGGATTTGTGTTCAGTCCTTTGTTGCTTTCAGAAGCAGCATGATGTTTAGTTTATCAAAGTGCTTATGGGCAGAGAGGGAAACTGAAGCCATAATCTCAGGACAAGCTAAACCATTACCTATTTCAACACCATTGCTTTTTTTATATTTTCCCTGACTCCAGCTATTTTTTTGTTTCCATGGACAGGGATTACTGACTAACCCAGTCTCAGAGAAAGTTGAGTTTCATCTCCCAGAGGTAAAATAAGCACAGATCACACACTGGTAGAATAGGAGGTCTATGCTAAGGCTGCTTGTCCCCAGAAGACCATCTTGATTTAGTCAGTGGATATGTTCTTTGGTATTGACTGGAAAGTGAAAGTGAAATATAAATGCTATAAATGACCTGAGCTGATGAAGTATTAGAATTACTCAGTCAGCCAACCAAACCTGTGCTGCTTCTCCTCCCTGCATCCAAATAAGGACTCCATTGTAAAAACATTATAAAGTCTTTTTATCAATAATTTAATACCTGACAAAAATAGACTCATATTTGATCTTTGCTGGGTGCTCTAACTCCCCCAACAGATGCATGTCAGTGACTGTGGCAAACACTGCTTTTCTAGATCATGTAGATTATTGTAAACAAACCCAGATTCTTGTAAGCTTCTCTCAGCCTAGATGTATTTATAACCTCACAAAAACAGTTTACCCTCACGACATGCCATGCAGTAGTATATTTGGTCATATTTTAGTGAGTTACGTATCACAGTAGAGCAATATTATGCCATTTGATGATCAAAAAACTTCATGTGTAACTTCCTGTTGAAGACTTACAGGAAATTGTAAGAACCTTTGGAGCATCCATTTCCCTTCTCTTACTCTCCTTCAAATGTAATATTTTTTCTTAAAAGATCATTTTTCCCACAGTGACTAGTAGAAGCTTCTCCTTTTATCATCCAAACAGCTGTTTTCCACAAAAGACATTTTCTTCATTCTAAAATTATCATGGCTTGTGAGGGGGAGGAAGTGAATTTTTATTTGTAAGAAATAATTTGTCTGATTTTTTTTTTCCATGAATGACAGCGAAGTGTTGAGGTTTGGTGTGGGAATTAAGGAGACATTTCTTCCCAACACCAGTTCCATTGTCCCCATCACACAGCACTGAAGCTGATTGTACAACAGGATGGAATTTCTGACACATTTTCAGCCTACTCTGTCAACAAAATTTCAGCCAATTCTTTCCCCTAACTTTCCAGCCACCTGTAACAGCCTCTAGTGGGGTATTTTATTTTGATTTTTGCTGAATGATGTCACAGGTTCTAAATATCTGGATTAATTAGTTAATCCTGAATATGTATTCTGGTCAATTTAATTATTCTTGACAGTGTAGTAGGAGATTTTTTTTTCTCATTCTCTGTATTGCAGCTAGTAAAAAATGTTAAGCATTGATAAATGTTAAATGGCTTTTTATGTTAATTACCCTGCTTTACTTCAGCTCTGCAGCTTCTGTAAATTTGTGTTTTAACCGTACTGAGTGGAGGAAGCAGCTAACCCCTGAGTGTGTTAGGTTTTCCTGTTCTGAGTAGGTTTGAAAAAAAATTAGTTTGTAAAGCAATGAAACCACAATAGTAAAAGCCAAAAACATGTTCAATCGGAGAACAAGCACTACTTGTTACGGGTCAATTCCAAGAATGTTTTTATTTTACGTTACCTGATTGTTGTACAACATCAGGTCAGTTATACTTAGGTTTCCAGAGAATAACAGTTTTCTGCTTTCATCTGTAACCAATATTAAATTTCAAAATGAGAAAACAGATAGTAGGTCAAAAATGAAACATGAGATGTCAAATAGTATTTAAGTATTTGTTGATAGAATGTAGTGGTTATCAGAATTCTTTTTTGCTCAATGTTATCTATTCTACTTATTCTGCTTGACTAAAATTGTGTTTATAAAAATGTCCATTTTAAGGGAACTTCTATAAATGGTCCTTTGGTGTAATAATGAGTTCTAATACAACTCTGAAGCCCAAGGCCATGCAAAATGTTAATACTGGAGGCCAAAACCAAGAAATCCTTCTCTGATTTATATATATGACCAACATAAGTGATTCAGAGCAAAACTGATTAATGATTTGTCATCACAACCACTTTCAATGGAATATGCTGTGTTAGATTTCAAAAGGCTCATGTTCAGGTCTGAAATCCAAGAAAAAGTTATTACAGACAGTTGGTCGTTAAAACACTCCTCTGTCATTAACTTGTGATTCTTATTTGTCATCAGCAACAGTTTTTTGCCCACTCCAGTTCTTCTACTGGTATGTATTGAGAGCCAAATACAGAACTATTGAGATAAATACTGAGCAATCTCATCAGTGATATCCACCAGTGGAAGTAAAAGTTGGTTTTTTGGTTTTGTTTTTGTTTTGTTTGGTTGGTTTTGTTGTTGTTGTTGTTTTGGTTTGGTTTGGGTTTTGTTTTTTGTTGTTGGGTTTTTTTTGTTTGGTTGGGTTTTTTGGGGTTTTTTGGTTTGGTTTGTTTTTTCTGTTTGTTTGTTTTGTTTAAATTAATTTGTCCTCTTTGATTTCTTCACTTTCATTTCAATTTCCAAGAAATGGAAGAAATGTTTCAGTATTATGACTATGACAAGATTTTTGCACTTCTGGTAACATGCTTTATCTGCTTTTAGTTTTGCTCATATACAAAGTGTTACATGGACCAGACTCATTTAACAAGACCTCATTTTGCATGAATAAAAATGAATGCTGTGATTCAGGCTTGGGGGGATAAGAGGTTTGAAAGCTTTGAGTAAAAGACTGAAAGGAAAAGTGAAGACACCATGATAAGATCTATACACATGATGCAATTGCTGCTGACAGATTAACACTTCCCTTCCTGCAGATATCACACTCACACGGAGAGGGAAGTGTTAATGTGTCTAAATACATGATATTAACTCACAAACACCACAGGCCTCTGATAGGCTTCTAATATCTTCAGTGCACACATGACCTTCTTAGCAACAGTGATTGCATCTGGGGGCCAAATTCTGGTGAGCACAGGTTATATGTGCCTTATAACCCTTACCAGCATAGGGTGCTTTCCACATGTAAACATGCTGGTGGGATGGAAGCCTTTGTGTATGCTACAAGAAGGAAGGTGCAAGACGTGTGAACCCTTGAATTTGGTTTCTAATCATTTCATGACCAGGACCACTGATCAAAGAACTGAGCAACTGCAGATAAATTATTTTATTTTAGGGCATTCATACAAGAGACAGGTAAAGTCCTAATCTACTCCTGCTGCACATAAACCCATAGTAAATTCATGCCCTTAAGTGCTGTATCTAGTGTGTAAAATGATCCTGCGCTATCACAGCTCCAAAGGAGCTGGAAATGGCCTAATCATTTCCTTATCACCCATTTGAGCAATGACAACACAACTCCTGAGTTACCTCAACATGATGTCGCTCTCTGACTGCTGTGCATCCTGTAGCTCTCTGGTAAATTAAACTTCTTCTAACACAGGAATCCTGTCTCTTACTCTTACTTACATTTACTTATAAGGTAACTGTGCTTGATAGGGCAGCTCCAACTGCCCTGTGGTTTGTAGTCAAGATATGTCATGATTGTTCCCCATGCTGTGATTTTTCCTGTGTGCTTTGTATTCTCTCAAGTACTTAGGAGTTTTGGAGCACTGAGATTTTTTTTCACTTTTTCCTTCCAGTGACTGATCTCAAGGTAGTTAACAGGTTTAAGGACCTCAACCTATTTTATCAAAGAGAAGAAACAGGGAACAGGGACTTAATCCCTGAGCTAAAGGAAGGTGGTCATTCTAATATCACAAGGCTAATGGAAATTTGTCAAGCTTTCCTATTTCTGTTTCTATGGCATAAAACTGGAAGGAAAGGTTTGCTCACATATGAAGCTGGTAAAAAATATGTATTTCTGCATCTTATTATAGCATTTCAAAAACATAAAAAAGCACAATAAACTCCAGTACTATCTTTGCAGGTAGTTATTGTCAGTGGGCTCTTGGCATTGCCCAAAACCAGTAAGCATAGGTACAGAACAGGTGTGGGAAAAACACACACCAAGGCATGTGTTTCAGGTCAGCTGGAGGAGATGCTCCACCACTGACTAGGAGGCTTTTGAAAATAGGGTATCATTGCATGACATACTTCCAACCTCAGTTCCGTCCTTGACCTCATTTTTTCCCTGTTGTACCTCAGTCTAACTAGCTAACAACCACATGAGAGGCTGTGATGCTGCATTGAAAATGTATGAATTACAGCCCTGTTTCTGGTGGGAACAGGAGGTAGGAGTCATCTCAGTCTCCACCTCTGAAACTTGACAACTGTTGCAGGCAGCCTGAGCTATGAAAGGACAGAGGCAGTTACTTGGCAGGAGAAACCCACTGATCAAAAGAAGCACTGATTTTCTTCTGCTGCTCGTACAGTTAATGTCTCAGACTTTGTACAAAGCCTCCCACAGCAGCCAGAGCATATCTCTCTCTTCCTCTGTATATACATATATATATATCTCTGTAAGTATGTGTGTGGGGGTGTGTGTATAGGAAACAGCCTGCCTAAGACACCCTTTTTGTCTGTGAAAGGAAGTGTTTGAATTAGAAGGAGATTCTTCCAAGGATAAAGCATCAGGGACAAATTTATACATAGCAGTAGAAACTGTTCTCTGAACTTCACATAGGAAGGAGTCTGAGATGCAGATTTTATAAACAGACCTCTTTGGGTCTCTGAAAAGAGGATTTGAAAAGTCAAACACAACCAGGACATGTCTATAAAAGTAAAAATTACACTGCCCAGAGCCTTTTAAGCAACAGACTTATTTCAAACAACAGAATACTATGGCTGTTACTCTTTTCTCTTTCTTCCTCCCTCTCTCCATGTATATACACATTGGCAAAACTAACCCCTGACTAAAGATGCTGTAGTTTAGAGATTTTATTCATTATGTCTGTAAGACCCATGTCTGAAACCTTCAGTGAGAGGGTAACTCATTGGTTGTTGCTGAACAGTAAGACAAGCAAGTCAGATGTCCAGAGACAAAGACCCCTTCCCCTTGCTTGGCAAAAGGAGTGAACTGGATGGGCCAGGCATCATTTGCTTGCCACTTAAGGAACAGTTTGGGTGACTTTTCTTCCTTTATTGGAATAAATTAAATTAATTCACCTGAAAATCAATGGTGAAAAGAATGAATTATATCCAGGGTGCTGTAAATGGACAGTTATTGCAACTGGGATGGGATAGAAACTACAGACAGCAGAAGACAAAGGATGGTGGGTCTGCCCAAGAGCAGGGGCCTTCTGTGAGGAGGGTGTAGTATGATCCTGTATGCTGTTTGTAAAAGGACTGGAATGTTGCAGGACCTGTCAGGATGAGTGATGGCAATATGAAACAAGGTGGCAATCAACAGTAGTGATGTCTGGCAGGAGCCGGTGAAACGACAACATAGTAACCATAAATGGCAGGTGCCAGGAGAGCTGTCATAGAAACTGGTTTTATGGTCAGCTTCATAGCAAGGAGTTTTGGTCTTATCTTTATTACACAGGCCACAGTTGTGAGTTTCACCTGCAATACAAAGAGTTTGATTTAACTCTTTTGAGCTCAGTTTGCAAATGTTCATGTGCAAGTGCCCTGAGAGAGTTTATGAGTCTCTGGGTTTATAGCTGGGCTCCCAAGCAGCTATATTTTAAATGTGAAATAAATACACAGTGACTACATGAACATTTTTGTGCTTCATCTCCAAATCTCTTAAAACCAGGTAAACACCTCATTGTATAAGTGTGCGATTAAGAGTTTAAAATAAAAGATGATACTTACACAGGACGAACTCTTGATAGGACTGACAAGGAGTGCAAGAATAGTTGCTGGGAGCAAAAAGGATCAGAGTTGTGTTTCTTTGCTGCCATTGTCATGTATTTGGCATTAATATCTCTACTCCTGGCCATGGGAATAACTAGTGAGGTCACTGCTGTAGTATTGACTTGTCTCTGGTGCTGCCAGTGACTCTGTAGACTGTGGAGCAGAAAGAGGGAATTTGCAGAGAAGAAAAGCTGTTGCAAATTCCTTTTTCCCTGCTCATTTGCTCTCTTTTGCTTCCAGGTGATTGAGTTGTACACCATAAGTGGGATATTAAATTCAAAACTGTTTGAGAAGGATTCAGCTGGTTCTGTGGCATCCCTGAATTTTATTGATCATGTCTGCACTGTAGATCTTTGCTTACCCACAATCTTGGCCATGCTATGAAGCAGGAGCTGAAGACATGAAATGCAACCTCTCATGAAACCCCCCATTCACTTTCAGAAAGGCTTTCTTTCACACTCCCACCAACTTAAATTGCACTCCTTTGCCTAGCACAGTAGGAGCTAGAGATGTCCATAGGTAAACACAACCAGAATTATAGATGTTTCCCCCACCAACTCCCAAATCAGACCCCTTTAACATATCACTAGTCATCCTTGAAACTTTTAGTGCACATCACCTTTTTATTCTGCATGACACATGGAAAATATATACATGACTGCTGCTGTGTCCTGACAGCTTCACCAGTTCACAGGAGTTATCTTTAGCCAACCAAACAAAAAGTTCACAGTTCTTCAGGGGGAACTTTCCTCCGCATTTGGTTTTTGGTGTTTTTCGGTAGAGGTATTTCAAAGAAAAGGAAATTTTACCATGTTACAATAGCTTCACTAACTGCTGCCTCTCCTCCAAAAGACAGCAAGGGTTAAGGATACATGGCCCTGGCCACTTGTCAGCTTTGGCATGCTAGAGCCAACAGCTGGTGGAGGCAGTTAATTAGTCCTGCACCCTGCTCAAAGTTCAGTCTTTATTGGCAGGGAGAAGCAGGCTGCACCAGCCAGCTTCCCTCTTTCAATTAACAAAGGCCTGTGCCATCAGATTACCTTGGCAACGTGCCATGGCATCCGTGTCATTTGCCTGCCTGAGCTTTGCCATGGCAACAGGAGAGCTAACTTTGCCAAAGCAGCATCTGGTCTATGCGTGGCAGATTACCTGCCAAACAGATTTACTAGCTGCAAAGTGCTGCCGATTGCCCCGAGAAAAGACAGGAAGGGGGAAAATCTTGTGACAAAAAGATGGTTATCCATTTTAATTTTTCTTTCTAAGGAAACGTTTCCAGAGGTCCAGCTGCTGATGTGTGGATAGAGTATATCTTTTTTCTTTCTGGGTATGAAAACCATTAAACAAATTGAGCTTTATCTTAGCCACAAGGTCCTCTGGGCATTACAGAAGCAAAAGTCTTCATTGAGGACTAATTTCTATAATGCAGTAATGAGGCTGGTCTTGACAGAGTACTGCTGGTTTATAATTTCATTTTATCACATACATTTTGTTGTGCTGACACTACAGATATGTGTGATCCAAAAATCATAGATCTAACTGCTCATAATCTGCAGGGAAAATCAGATCTGAATGTCAGCATCACATCTAGTTCCAACAGCCTATAAAACTCAAGTAGTAGATTCATAAGCGGTGTGAGACTTTTCCAGTGGATTGTCTGTTGTCAGTAGAGGCTGAAGCTTCTGGATTCATAAAGGACAGAGAAAAAGACTGTAGGCAATACAGGACTGGCTCCATCTCTAACAAATGACCCTTGAAAGCAAGCCGTGTTGCAGAGGAAGGCCTTAAAACTGGTGGTCAACACCCAGTGGTTCTTCTGTTTTGGGAGACAATTCCCTTCTAAATAGCCCCGTCAGTCCTTTTAACACTGAGCTGCTCTGACAAAGACATACTAATCAGACTCTCAAGAAGTGTTTGAATGAAAATGCAGTATGATTACCACTGTGCAGCAAGGAGCATAGTTCCTTTCCAGGAACAAAGGAACAAATTTCCTTTCCAGTCCCTCCTGGGTGCTTAGTACACCTCTGAAACATGACATTTCTCTGGAAAAAAAAAACCAAAACAAACCAAAACAGTGATCAGGCAAAATAACGATCATCTGTTTTCATCTTTTCTTACAAACCTAAGTATCTTGTCATAAACTTTATTTTCTCACTCTGGGATATCCCTATCCCAATCCCAGTTTCTTGCTCTCTGACCTTCACCCACTGATGGAGGTAGTTCAGTTGAGTGGTGGTAGCTGCAGATGGAGCAAGCAGAGAGTAAGTTGCTGGAGCAGTGGGAAAGTTTGCTTCAGGTTGGAAAAACAAGGTGGGTCCCTGATGCTTTACACACTCAGTGAGAAGTACCATAAAATTCTTAAGGTAGTCAGTGGTCGGTATGCTTCTCTTCACTTAGGTTTAGGTTTCTAAGGGATAAGGGATACATCTGAAAGAGTGTGCACGCACGTGTCTCTCAGTGTCATGAAGAACTATGTTATGCTGAGAGAGCAAAATCAATAGCTGAATCTGGACAAAATAAACTGTATAGCTAGCAGTACTTGAAAGACTCTTGGCAGAAGGATAGCCTCACAGGTCAGAATATAACTAACTTGAGAGTTCACCTCTTGCATCTACATCAACAACAATTGTAACCAAAAAATCCCCAACAGAATAAAGCAAGCGAACAGCAAAATCTTTGTTCCTAAGCCTTTTAAAACTTAGTACGCACAAGGGACCTATGTCACTTGACCACATCACTTTGTAACCCAGATATTCATGCTTGTTATAGTTTGGTGCACTGCATCCATCTCCAGTGCACATATAGTCACTACTGAATATCACCTCATATTTTGGTGCCTTTGCCTGAAGCTAATGGGCCACACCACTCTGAAAGCAGATCATCCTTATTCAGAGGGTAGATGAAGGCACACAGAACTGAGTGACCTCCCCATAACCACAGAAATTTCACCAGAATGAGTACGTCTTCTTTCAGCTCTGCATTCTACCTACTAATTGTGCCCGTCTTTCATCAGTTCTGTGTCTTCTCATAATGCACACAAACTATTCCAGTAGACATCAGAGACCTGAAGCCAAATCCTACAGCTTCTCTGTCATTGACACATGGAGACTTCACTGCCACACTGTCTAAGATAAATGTTAAGGTGGATGCAAGGGATTGGGCTGAGTTTGGAAAGGAGCAGCAAAGAAGAGAGTCTTAAATGTCCCTGTGAGGGATCAGCTGCCCCAGACCCTGATGGATGGGCTGTGCCCAGCGTGGTTAGGAAAATAGAGCCACCCTTGAAGAGAGCTTTGCCAGGCAGCCCAGAAGCTTCCAGAAAAACCCACCTAGTGCCTGGAAGCTTCCAGAAGGAGTTAGCCTGGTGGCTCTGACACTGTGAAGATTTTGGGCTTCCACAGGGTCTGTCTCACAGCACACCCTAAGGAGATGCTGTGGGATGTGGCCTCCTCAAGGACCCTGATGCCCCAAGGACCTCATAGCACAGCCAGCTGAGCACCTGACACAGTGACTCTGTCGCTGTTTTCCCCTCAATCCCGCACATTTTTTCCCTTTAATTTGGTCAGCTACTCCCATTGAGAAGTAAATTGACTGTGGTTTGCATATGACTAACTGCTCCATGAAGTGATGAGCTTGATAGGCTTCATCTGACATCTGCTGTGACACTCACTACACAGACAGACATATCCCTCAACCAGACATCTTGATATTTTCTTGCCCTGCCAGGATGAGGAAAGAACAGAGTCCTTCCAAAGAAAGACTCCTGTAATTTTATATCATTTGTGGTCAAAAGTCAGGGATCAGCCACACTGATGAAAATCCTTCTGACTCCAGCCTCTGGTATGTTCATGACTCCTTTCCAGATCCCAGACTTTTACATCAGGATTTCTGTATGCAAAAGGCATCTGAGGCTGGCTGAGTGCATCGAAGTTGTTGTTGTTTTTTCCCGTTTGCAGTAGTGGTCAAAAATAATTCAGTAAATTTAAAAAAAAAAAAAGAAGTCAATCTTTTCCCCCATGTCTTTTAGTTAATGAGTGTTACATTGCAAACTGGTGTCACCAGTACACCTTGAGGGTACTACAACAGTCCCACTGAGTTTTCCAACCTTTGCTCAAAAAAAGAGTGAACCCAGGAGCTGTGGGTGCCCCGTGCAAGCTGGATGTCTGGGTAGCAATGTGGGAGGTGCCAAGCCCTAAAAACAACATGTCAGTCTTTATTTTGGGAATGTTTCATTATTTTGGAAAAGTTACATTATTATTTTGGAAATAATACATTAATGTTGCTGCCTAAAGGAGAACTTAAGTTCTTTCGGCATCACTCAGATTCAGTGTCTAGTCCAAAACCTGTTGTGCTCAGTAAGAAGAGAGTCCTGTTGATTTCTGTAGCCCTTGACTTGTGACCTGGTAGTCAAGCTCCATCTGTTACACATGAATTCTGTAACATACTAATCAGTAAGGTATAATTTGAACCCTTAGTTCAATGCCAGGCTGTAAAAAATAGCAGGTAACTTTGTGTCTTCCAGTTAAGTGTGTTGTTTTCCTGCATGATGGAGAGGTACTCAATTTAGTCCTAAAGCAAGAGCTCTACCACAATGGGGTAAAAGAAACAGCAACTAGAATCTGCATCACTGCGTTTTGTTTGCCTCTTTCTGTGACCTACCTGTATCCATGGCAATTTAGTAACAAAACAAGAAGAAGGAAGTACACAGACCTGGTTTAGACACCTCTCTATTATCAGAAGTATGTGTGTTGCATATGTGCTTCAGAGGAGTGGAATTGATCTGAAACTCTTGTCACCTCAAATATACTGCTGGGCCATCCTAGGAAATCCTGATAAATCCTTCTGGCTTAATTGCTAAGCTCTCCAGGGCACGGAGACATGGACAGAAGCAGCATGCTAAATGGCTTTTGGGATGTCAGGAAGTCTGAGAAGCTGAAAACAAGTATTCATTACTGCTGAAGCATTTTTGTTAGGGGCTTGCCTGTGTTATACTTCCTCAGAAAGGCTTTACTGGGATGCAGAAATTGTTTCATTCTTTACAGGGTTGGAGAGTCACTACACTGGAGTCAGTAGGAAGTCAGAAGGGAAATTATCCACTAGTATGGGGTGTGTTTTCATATGTGGGATTGAGTCTTTCACAGTCGGAGAACACTATTTTGCTTCAAATGACAATACCATCTCCTATGTGGTATTTTATTTTGAAGCAATTTTGATGATCCTGTCACTGCCAAATGCTGACTCAGCGACCTGATGAGTTGTCTCATGTTAGGATCTCAAGATTAATATTCTTCTCTATAACAGGTTATTGTTTGTTGCCAAGAGCATGTCCTGGACACCATCCCCACTGCCATCAAAGTTCTATTCTAGAAGTAGGTCAAATCCAAATGGTATGCCAGCGAATGTTAATGTGTTTTAATTATCAGACATTATAGTGCCAGGAAGTCAAGTGGAAGAGAAAGTAAAATCCAAGTGAGATGCTTCACCCTTCTTGAGATAGGGAAATGAGTTATGCATCATTAACACTATTAATGAAAAAACTAAACTTATCAATTCTAGGTTTAAAAACTGAGTGCCAACACAGTGAATCTACCTCAGAAACCAGCACTTCTTGTTTACTTATGTTTTCCAAATCCCAGCATCATTGTCAAGAGACATTTTCAGTCAGTCCCTTAGTGCTATTGGTTCTATGTGCTCCTTCCTCCCATCAGTAGGACAATGAAAATACTTTGACCAATTATTTTGACCAGGAAATTCTCAGGAATGTTTTGTTTGTGACTGATCTTGTACCAGTAGAAAAACTTGAATTTTCCAGGGCAATTCCTCATTCCTGATAACAGGTGAATTGATGTAAATGAACATCAGGTACCTCAGACTTTTCTTGTGCATTACAAGGTCTAAACAGGATTATCTGGAGGCTGATTACTTTTGATGCCAAGATATTTAACATAATGACATGTAGAAAGTCTGAAGCAATAGACCTAGATTTACTAGTTATTAACTGCAGCCATTAATCATGGTTCATTTCTATCTAATATATGTGGGTCCAGTTCTAGGCTCTGCTACATATTTCTTGTGTGTGATCTTAAGCAAATCATCTACATTCTCTATCCACCTTGTGTACTGTGAGGAAAGCTTTAACATTTGTATATGCAATGTCTGGCTATAGAATTTTATTCCTGTTTGACATTCCTTAATGCAACTATAAAAGATAAAAATACTTCTTTCTGAAAAGTAAAAAAAAGGAAAAGATTTCTTGGCCTTTTCTCAGCATGCTTTCTGTGAACACAAGCAAGGCACAGACATTGTTGATTTTTTAGCCTGTAAATGGCAACATCCACTCAAATAAAGTCGTATGTAGTTATGAAGTAGGAAGAGAATGGACGCCAACATAAACCAAACACAATGCAAGCAGGAGAACAGACTGCAATGAATAATCCAGCCATCCCAAGTTTCCTGCCCTCTGCCTATATCCAATCCCTGGGATAATTGCAGAGTTTTGCTTAGGCCAGAGAAATGCTCGTCTTGCAGTTGCAAGCATATCGTGTTGGATTCCTGTTTTATTTTTAGTCAAGTGGATTTGCTGTCTCTCGTCAGCTTATTGTGTTGTGTTAGCAGGGGCATTTGAACAGAACAGAGTTTTATTGGAGCTCCAATGGGCTCTTGCATATAAAATCAAAGTTCTCGTGCTTACTTCAAGTTCTCATTCACTCATTCAGCATCTCAGAGCCTGCCAGCAATGTGGGCATGCAGCCAGTTTTGCATTTACTACTGGGTTTTGTGCTGGCTGCCAGTCACAAAGGATGGTGATAAATGGATTCAGCAGCACCTATTAGGATTAGCTGAAGGCTTAAATTCATTTTGATCCCTCTTACCGACAAAATTAATTATACTAAAATTAATTATGCTATGTTATCCACTGAAGAACAGGCCAAGGTGAGGAAAATACTCACCTTAATGTTTACTTCAGCCTGGAGCAGTGGAATCTATAGAACACATAACCCATCATGTTTACAAGACTCATAAGCATAAATACAAACTCTTTGCACCACCTGCTTTCAGATGTCTTTGCATTTTGATCTCAGAGACCTTGTCCTACACACTGCATTCAGTGATTCAGATGACTCAGAACAGCACCAGTATGGTCATCTGCAAAGCAGCTTGGGCAGTAGGAGAATCCTCATATTTTAGCTATATTAGCTCTAAATAACCCCTTCACTGCCATTGTTAATTTCTCACATACAGTTTTATAGGAAGATTCACTTAGACCTGATATATTAAGTAACTGTCTTTGTGTCCTCATGGGCTTCGCTAATTGTCTAGATAACAGCAGGTGAACAATAGGAGATGATACTCAATCATTGGTTGTTTTGTGCCAAGTGTAGCACCTTATTACCAAGATCTTCCAGAGTCACTCATGAATCACTTCAAAATGCTCTAAGCCTTTGAAAAAATTCATATAGTCAAGTGGACCTACATAAGCCATGAACCATGTAGACATGAATAGCATAAGAGTCCTTCCTGTTCTTTGGCTTCTTCTCTTCCTTTTTCATGACACTAGTAATCTGCTTTTCATGCCCATCTTGCAAGTGTGCACAAGCATCTCAATTTGTGCAGAACTTGGAAGCAGAATACTGGTCTGGATAGACCATAGGTTTGACTCCTTAGCACATGGTCTGACCCATGAGCACTTACTTAAGTTCTTGTAACTTTCAGCTTCTTTCATCCACCTGCAACTTGTTTGAAGTTCATTTACGAATTTCAGTTAGTGAATATGTCTTGACAAGTCAGTTTGGACATGAAACTGTACAGTACTTGGGTAGTTTAATTTCAGATCAGAAGGTCAAGACAGTAGCTTCTGAAAAAGAAATAGGGAATTAGTCACTTGCTACCTCGAACCTGGGAACGTGGCCACCCAGCACTGCCAGGCATAGGAGATAGGATTGAACTGTATGTCCCACAAGAGAACATTAAAGATCAGTAGGACAGCGATTCCTGGAGGCTGTTTTTTTTGTGGCAAAGGGAGCAGTTCTTGGAGGTCTAATATCTGCAAAACCTCATAAATCCCGCGCAAGCTGACACAGTTCAGAAAAAGCCACTCTATAATACTCAGCAGGATATAATGGAACCGTAGCGATTAACAATGTAACAAGCAATTATGCCTGATGTTCAGTTAACAGCAAAATACACATGATAAATAAGAAATATAAAATAAATATGACCGCAAAATTTTGAGTCAAAACCTCACAGAGAGTTACCATTTGCTCTTACATCTTCCTCCATGCAAATAGTGCATCATTAGCAAAATATTATCCACGTGTTTTCCACCACTGTTTAATTGCATGGGAGGCAGTTAAGCAGATCAAAGAGCTCTATTAACAACAGATAACCAGAGAGCAAATATGATTAAAAGTAATTACAGTAAGGAAGTAATCTGCTAATTCTTAGTGGTTCTGAGGACTCGGAGAGGAGTTCTCAAAGTGATTCTCATTGGAAGTCAGGCTGTTACTGCAACGTGCTGATATGGTACTTTGGGTTTCAAAGTGTGAGCTATTTTCCTACCTGTTATGTTTTCTTCCAAATGTCATACTACTTGTGGCATGATTCAGAAGTGGAAAAATCCTTATCACAACAGTTATCACAACAGTTATCCTTATCACAACAGTTATCAACCCTTTTTTCTAATCTTTTGGTACCTGGCAAAATTTCCCAGACCTCTTTCATTTCTAACCAGGACATCCCTTCTCCTTCCAGACAGCAACTGGAAACATACTTACGCCGTTTTCCTCACACTTTCTTTCCTTAGGCATCCTTTCTATCTTATCAACTAGACCTACACATGATCTTTCACTGCTTCCACTCTTACCCTTCTCACTCCACCCTAAAACCTCCTCCCTTTCCCCTTTCATTCACCCTTTCACTAGAGATATCCTACCCATACTGGCTGCAATAAACCTTCTCTTTATTTTCCTCAGTAGACAGCTGAGCAGCTAATTCCAAATTAAAAGTAGATGGGTATATTTATCTATAATGTGAGGGGGTTTGGAAATCTTCGTCAGAAAGGAGCCTTCTAAATGTGCATCTTTTGTATGTCTCCTCTTTTCTCCTTTCCCCACACTTTGCTCCTCTTTTGTTTTCCCTGTCTTCACAAACACCAAAATGTATATGGCCCCAAGTATCTTCAAGCACTTAAACACAAGCAGTTTTACAGAACATTTTTTGACATTACAGATCTTCTACTAGTGGCTGAAACTTCACTGTATCACATTGCTGCTGACTCTTAAGGATCATGACTGGAATCAGTGGAAAAGCTCACTGAACCTCCAATGGTCTGAAAACAAAATATATTACACAGCTATAATTGACATTCCTATTCAAAATTCATGTCTTACCTTCAGAGGTGCACTGTATGTACACAGAAACTATATTTTCTCTAGGTTTATCTACTGCTTGCTTTTTCTTCTCTAATCTTCAGATGCTGCTCAAATATTTCATTTCCAACCATTCTTGAATCATCAAATTATTTCTGCTTCAGGACAGAGATATTGTCTCTGCAAAAGCCAGCCAGACCAGTGCTATCCCAGTGCTTGCACTGGCTTTTTCAAGTCTAGTATCAGAAAGCTAAAAATAACATAGAGAGCCTGGATTCCTGAATTTGTATTAGCACTCAGGAAATGATTTATTTATTTTCAAAATTGTTTACCCAATGCCCAACAAGTCCAGCTCAAGATATATGTATATAACTGAAAAAAACCCATGGCTAAGATGCCCAATCATAAACCAATGGTTAGAAATCAGCTTTAATGAAAAGACAGTATGAAATCAGAACAATCCATGTCATGCTTAAGCATGTCCATCTAAGTAGCAGCATAAATACCTAGGGAAGAAGTAACTGGTCCAGCACAAATTATCATCCTCTCATGACATATTGTTTAATGGTCTGTATCTAGTACTAATGTCCAGAATGAAGAAACCCTGGACCTTTGCTCTTCCTTCTCAAGGAAAACTTAAAATGTCACTTCCTGCTTTTGATATTGTTAGATTTTTCTCTGTCTTTCATCGACTCTCCAAATTTCTTCTAAAGTTCTCTTTGGAGGTAATTCACTAGCTTTGGAAATGCAAATGTTTGAATTTGACAGAGGTTGCTGCTCTGTTCTTAATTTCTGAGGTGTCCATCTTTGCCACATTATCTGATCTTTGCAGTCACAGCTTTCACCCTCTCCCACTAACACTTAGATGGCACTGTCTTTTCCACTTCAAAGGTGGACAACAAGATAAAATAGATATATTTCTCATAGTCACAAACAAGCAAAACATATTGCTGAGACAAAAATATCTCCTAATTCTCACCCCAGTCTTCTGGTAACTAGATAATCCTTGCTGCCTTATAGCTGTACACAGTGGTAGGTGAAGTTCTTTACTGGGAGCCAATGAACTTGTATAAACAAAATTGCCTGTGCAGCTGGGTGAGGAAAGGTTGCCCACTGCTCATCTGGGGTGTAATTACCAGGCTATTTCAGGCTCTGAATCGGACCATTAACTTGATCATTTCTGTTTCTCCAAGTACATAAAGTCAGTCTTTGTTCCCATATAACCAAATGGAAAGAGGTTGTTGCTTCTGGAGGGCAACTCTAAGCACTTGCTTTGTTACCTATATCTAAGCGGAGTGAACCTCTCTCCCCTGGCCATACAGATCTTACAAAGTTTTGTGAAAGTCTCCAGACCCTGTCCAGATTCCTGGACAGGAATAAGCTCAGTCATCTGATGGGGTGTAAGACTGTAGCTGTCTAAGCATCTTAGGGAGGGGTGTCCCAGTTCATGTGGTGTGCATAGTCCATGGTCCACTTCCCATTACCAGTGGGCATGAAGACTACTATAATTAGATAATCATAATGTTCCTGAGGTGGGAAGTGATCTCTTGAAATCATCTACTACAAATCCTCTGCTTAAGCAGGGTCAGCTCATGTTTGCTTCCATTTTCTGTTTGAAAGCCAAGTTAATATTAGTGTCCTTTGACTAAAACTAGTGGCAATAAATGTGCAATCACACATTTGCAAGATTATGTTCTTAAATACTGCGTGCTGTGTCCTAGGCAGTTTATGGTCATTTTTATGAAAGGGGATGAAATTTGAGGGAGGAAATAAGGGGGAAAATGGCAAGTCTGACAACATATTTCACTCTTATTTTCTAATAAAATTATCAATCAGGTAAGCCTTTTCAGTAACATTACCACACATATTCACCCACTGCCTAACTCCCTACTTAGCCTTCCACCTAAAAGGCTGGAATTCCTTTCCAGGATGCTTTTGAGGCAGTTGATCTTTTAAGTTCATGAAAGACAGATTGCTACAGCTGTGGTAGTTAGTCTATGGCTTTCTCTCCTATTTTTTCTCCACAATGGTTAATATTGTTGGCTTTTCTTTATTTACAATTTTTTTTTTCATAATACAACATGGTCTCACATTCACTATGCCATGCAGCTTGAGTAAGGAAAATGGAGCTCTCCATTGCCATTCCTTCATGCAATGCACTTAGCTTGTATTTGTGTTCAAACCTCTATGGGTGGTGAGAGAGAAGAGAGTTTTTAACTGATAATTTAATCTTTTTTTTTTGTAAAAGCTTTTATTCATGCCTAATTTGAACTAAGTGGAAGTTAATAGATCAACCAAGCCTAAAGGATTCTATTGTTAAATAAAATATACAAAGCTTGAAGTTAGTAACTATTTTTATAGCATATATTACCACTGAAAGAAATAATGGATCCTTTCAGCTAATTCCATAACTCTTATTTTAGGTACATGAATAGGATTCTTGATGTAAAAATAATGTTTAGCCTCCAACAAGTTTCCTTCATGCCATTGGGAGCTGATAGGTACTCACCATGTAGAACGAACAGGTGATTTATTCAGGTGCCTAAAACCATAATCCTGCAAAGATTTATGGTTTTAAAATAAAGTTTAAGACTTCATTGTGCATTCCAGAGCCCAGTTTTTAAGTTCTTGTTTTCAGCATGTTGGTGTTTTGATTACGCAATTGGTTTAATTTTCCTTTGCTACAAGTTTGCAACATTTAATGCATATAAGATAGCCCATGATAAATAACTGCAATTTTATTAGCTGAATAGGACATGGGTGATAAGTAACATGTCACATAAATCAGTGGCAAAAATGGCTGACTTTGAAGGCCAAATATAGCAAAGCTTTAAAAATCTCTCCATCTTCTATAGATTTATTTATAAATCAATACACAGATCAGAGCTGGGAAGTTAAATTCAAGAGTAATTAACTTTAGATCAAACTGTCTCGATACACTGTAAAATAGCCAGAACTTTATGAACATAATTAACTTGTATATTTTGTTGTATTCTAGCACAATATGGACTAGCTTGAAAATAGGTCTGTTCATGTAAAAATCAGACATCTTCTTGTCATTTGGATCATAGTGGTGACATAACTCGGCAATCCAGTGTAACTGAATAAAGAACATAGAAATATCAATGTATTTCTAAAACATTAAAGGAAAATATTATTTGTTGTTCTACTGGAAATCTTTCCCTCACTTCCGTGTGTGTTCTTCTGAATGTCACTAACAAAGTAGAAATTCCTGGTACAGAGATGATCTCTATTGGTACAGAGAGGCTGTTCTCTTGTCTATTCCTGTTATCTTACCTTCACAACACCCACTAGAAAAATCAATGTGTAGCTGAATGCCTAAACTATGCATTTGAAAGATATTTTCCATCCCTTGTAAAGCAGTGGAGTTTTTTTGGGGGGGTTGGTTTTGGGGTTTTTTTGAGGTGGAATATAAAGGAGGAAATGGAAGTTTATTACATGCCATCTTCTGGCTGCCTTAGGGGTAAAGCAAGGTGGGTTAAAGCAAACCACACTAAGTCTGATTAATATCCTAAAAGGTAGGAAAGTATTGTTGGTAGCGAGCAGAAAAACTGAGATAAAACATGTACAAAGATAACTTTCCAAGTGTTTTGAGTACCCAGAATTTCAAAAGAAGTAAAAGTGTTGATGATTATCTCTGAAAGTCAGCCCATTTGTGCATTTCCTAAAATCACATACAAAAGCTTGGGCAAAAATAGATCTACTGAATGCTATCTTCTGGAAATTGCTTCTTTTGCAGTTGTTAAGTCATGTTTCCAGGGTTGGAGATGAAAAATCTTTATTTCACTTCTTACTGGTTATACTTAAAAATTATTTTTGAGCTTCTTGTGCTCAGCAGCTTTGCTGATAAATAAAATGTTTATTCCAAGTTGTTTAGTGCTATTTTAGACAATCAAACAAACAAAACCAACCCTAAACTCCAACAGAATACAATTTAAAGATTTTAAATGGTAGGGTGTTTCCTAGCAGAAAGGTCTTAATCTGTTAGGAAGGAAATGTACAAAGAGCAGTTGTATGCTTGTACTCAGAGGAACAAGTCAAGCTACTGTGAGTTTCCCTCAACACTTTCTTATGTAAATGGAATTCACAGGACACTGCAAATTTGTATTTCTCTGCAATTCGTTATAACCATTTCCCTTGTACAGTTCATTAAGTGTTCTGTCACAAAAAGGCCTTGCATTGCAAGGTGTAAGAGCACTCATCGTGAAGAATGTATCCCAACATAACAGCAATGGATAAGTAAGTAAATCCATGTAGAAGACATACCATAATTTATGCAAACATATCTTAATCAACTAGTATATAGATACTCCAAGACAGAGGCCATCAAATGCAGCAGGTAGAGAAATGTGATATTTTGTATTGGTGTTTGTGCCATATTCTGGGGAAGTAACCCAGAGAGGTGATTCAAATTGGAACTCAAGGCAGAAAACAAAGTTTTCCACTAATTACGGAGTTTCCTTTCTAAGGATTTCTAAGGTTTTGTTCTAAGGTTTTGTTCTAAGGCACATTTAATGAAATTTAACAATTTAGGGTATCTCTGCAAAGCTGAACATTTCTTCACACACTAGGACTTGAAAAAACACTGCTGTTTAGTGAGGCCTGTCATAATGCACATATGGATTTGAGATAAGTATTCTGGATAGCAAATTTGTAATTCAGTTCAGAGAATCATAGAATGGTTTGGGTTGGAAGAAACCTTAAAGATCATCTAGTTCCAATTCCCCTGACATGGACGGGGACATCTCCCACTAGAACAGGTTGATCAAAGCCTCATCCTTCCTGGTCTTAAACACTTCCAGGGAGGGGGGATCCACAGCTTCTCTGGGCAACCCATTCCAGTGTCTCACCACCCTCACAGTAAAGAACTTCTTCCTAATGTCTAATCTAAATTTACCCTGCTCTAGTTTAAAACCATCACTCCTTGTCCTATCACCACATGCCCTTATAACAAGTCCCTCTCCTTATTCTTCAGTAGTTTCATTTTCTAGAGAAGTAAAATACTTTAAAAAGATTCACAAACTTCTTGATGATCATTATTACCAAGGAGAGACAAATATAAGGTGAGGCATTGAGAAATAAAAGCACTCCAGTCCAATGGATGCTATTTAATAAACACTCCTGAAGAGCGAATGGGCTATGTTTTTGTTCACGGTGGGAAGTTACAGATTATTGTACCTATTCCATTTCTTATGTTGCTACAGTACCCAGTACAGATTTTTGTCAGAAATGAAATAACAATTTTAGTGGGTTATTACTCGATTCAAATTGCTGACATAGCCTTCTGGCTATGCTTCTGCAGCTGATGAATAAATGGAGAATACTAGAAGTGCTCATCTTTGAAACAGTTGAGGCATATGTAGGTGGGCAGTAATCTCATTCTAAAAGTTACTGTCACAGAGCTCCTGTCATTAGATTTCCTCAGATGGATTATTTTACCCTTCAAGCAACAAGATTGTTATGGTTGAACAATGGATAATAATGATGCGTGCAACCTTTCTTTAAATAATCTCTAGGAATACTGAGAGACACAGAGATATGCTTAAATAGTGGAATGATGCTTGAAAAAATGTAGACTTGAAAAAAAAGCTGACTGTCCTAGGAAATCAAAGTGGTGGTTTGGCTTCCTTCATATTCCACATGAAGCATATACAGCTAAGCAATTTCAGTCTGTACCACAAGACATACACACCATCTCTAGGCTTGTCTTCACTTTCACATCATTTAAAGATAACATCTTACTGAAATGATCAATCCTTTTTTATTATTATTTTTTTTAATTTCTGGTTACATGCTGTTATATGTACAGATGAGTTGTGAAAATAATAGATTCTTCAAGTCCCCAGCTGCACTAACAATTACTTTAAACCCCAGCAAACATTTTTCTTTATAAAAAATAAAAATATTGTCTCAAAACTTTGTTCATGCACCATATTTTTGTTATTTGGGGTGAAACTATTAATTTCAAAAGATGTAGTTCAATGTTCAAATAATATTTTGATATTTTCTACATTTTCGTCTAAATTATTGAGGCTAATTACTTCTTTGTTTTCCATGCAAAGCAGCAGGTCAGCTCCAAACCTATTTAGAAATTGAAGTCTATAAATCACGTCCTTAGCCTGTATGCTGCTTAATTCTTTACCCAGACCATACAAGTTAACCACACAATAAGCAAGCCATGTCACCCAAAATTAAACACCAAATTTGGGCTGAATTTGCTACTAGTTTTGGTTGCTTTCAAAGTCTGGTTTTCAGCAACTAGATTATTAATTGGAAAAAATGCACTGCGTAGTCTGTTACTCTAATGTAATAGGATGTGAAATTCAGCCTGGCTGAAACAATGCATTTCCTTTTTCCTTGTCCTCTTTCCACTGGTAAGTCTTGCTCTGGGATATCCCGGGAATGTTGCTGCCAGACATCTTTAGCCTTTTGCCAGCTGAATGATAATTGTTTCCTATCTCTCTAAGCCTTGAGTTCCCTGCATCCCTCCTCCTCTCCCAAGGTCTGGATTGAAACTGAGCTTCCTGTGAGGTCTCTGCAACAACCCCAAGGGCCTCTTCTGCCACCATATGTATGTAATCACAAAATGAAAACTTTGCTTCTTAAAACACGGGGCTGCCATGTGAGATAACTATCTACAGATACTAGCCTCACACTGAAAGGGTTCAGATGCATCCCTCTGGTCATTATTTTAGTTGTCCCTTTATACTTTTTTTGTTTTGGTTTGGGTTTTTTTGTTCGTTTGGGGTTTTTTGTTTGTTTGTTTGTTTTGTCACACACCAAATGTCAGGATATATCAAGCAAGCGTTCCACCTCACAAACTTCACATCATGCCTGTCCTCCACGTTGAGAAACATGCACCAATGAATAACCCAGATCAGTAACTGCCCTACTGTAAAGCAGGGGAAGCTATGTAAGCTATGCTGATAGTCAGAATCTGAGTTAAGTCTGTCTGATTCACATTCACCTAAAATTGTATGAATATGTTTTCAGTGTAAAGATCTAAGAGCTGTGAATCACAAGAAACACTGTCTTACCTGGATCAACTCAAGGACATGTAGTTATTTTCAAGGGCCTTCTGGAGCCATCCTATTGCAAGGAAGATTTTGTTGCTTATGAAGGAGTTGCAGATCCACTGTGGTTAAGTCTGATGTTGGAAAGTGGCCAGGAAAAAAAAAAAAAAAAACCCTACTAATAATTTAAGCTACAAGAAAATGCTGAAATAAAAATATTTAATGGATCATTTGCTTCAAGGAAACATGAAACATGCTGCAATGAGGGTGGAGCTCCATGGGAGTGTCTCCCTTACCTGAGGTAGGACCCCCACTGGGTACCTCTGTGTGTGAACCATGACAAAATAAACACCATTTTTATAGGAAACAGAAGCAATTTTGTTTTTATACAGTAGTTAAAATCAGCTATACTAAATGAACAGAGAGGATGAAACTAATTTAGAGCCTGGCCAAACAAATGCACATTTTTAACTTACCAAAGGACCTGGGTTTTATTCCACCATTTCTTTTCTCACTTAAGTGATATCTCAATATATTATTAATAATAATAATGAGTGACAATCTTTACCAACATTTTTTTAACTGAATAAAGTAATAGTAGTGTGTTTCCAAATGTTAAATATGAGTCAATGTAATGTAGTCAATCCAGGTACAGCTTTGACCTGTTCATGCCAATAAAAACAGAACAAATTGATTAAAAGAGAAAGTCTAATCTACAGAATATGAACTCCTAATTTAAACCAGTGCTAAGAATGTTACATTAAGTGTCCCCCAAATTTAGAAACATTTCAGGATTTCATCTTTGAAAAAAAAAAAAAAAGAATGCAGTTGTGTGGACAACACTATCCCCAGAAAATGCAGATGACAGAGTTAAACCCTGACCCAGCACAAACTGCCTTTGTGAGACACTTCTGACAGGGCAGGCTGAGCCAGACTTCAAATTACCTCAGCTTCCATTTATTCTTTATTCAGTGCTTGTAACCTGGAGTAAGAGGGTGGGGTTTTTTGTTTGTTTTGATTTGGTTGGTTGGTTTTGTTTGTTTGTTTCCTCTACAAAATGTGTTCTTCTCAATTAAGATCTTATATAAGGCTCACATTTTAAAACATGCTCCACACTCCCACTGTGACTCTCACTAAGAAAAAATTTCACTCAGCGTAGGCAAAATAATGACTTCCCCATCAACTGCAATGCAGTTTGTGTTGCAAATATAACCTTAAGTATATTTACACTTTCATCCTTTAACAACATGATTTCATTAAACATTTGTGTGTTTCTTTTTACTGTTTAAAGTGCTAGACATGGTTTTGTTTGTTTTTTTTTTTTTTGTGGTTTAACCCCCTCCCTTCTCCCCCCCAATCCAATGGAAAAGCAACTTTGCATATGTTTTTCCTCATCTTTATAATTGTGTCAACATTTTCCTTTAGCAACTTTGAAAACACATGCTTTTGGGGGAGTTATTTCCATAAGTATAGCTAAGTGATTAAATAATTCATGATTGCTGATAACTTACAAGACACGTGTATAGCTGTTGCTTCCCATTGATAACAGTCATTTAGGGATGGAATTATGCACTGAAGCAAGTAAGATCCAAGGGCACATTTCAATTTTGAGTAAGTTGACTTATTTATAAACCAGATGACACATCTTTACTTTAAATGGCTAGCTGTTTGGTGCACAAATAGAATTTGCTTGTTTTATTTTCTTTAGTTTAGGAGTTGTTTCATCAATGAATGTTGTTTTCAGCTGAGAACTTTGACTTTCCGTAAGTTTTGTTTTCCCTGTACATTGGAAACCGAGGGAAAAGACCAAATTTTTGCCAAGCCACACAGAGCGTTCAGTGTCCTCTATGATGTAACAAGAGTAGGCACTTCATTATTCTGCTCTGGGTTTGCAGTATTGACATAAAATTATTAATAGTGCTGGAAATAGTATTGCTATTTCCAAATATTGTGGGCAACAGGTATCTCCTGTTAAAAAGATGTTCCCTGTTAAAGAGGATATTAATTAATATGAAGTGCCATTATTTCAAAAGGGATTTAAGATATATATAATTTGATTCAGACCTCTGATGGAGAAGTCACTGAAAGAGCACATTCCCACTTGAAAAGCATTAACTCGAAGTTTGTTGTCACTAAAATAATCTTTCCTTATCTTCTATTTAGCGGAAGAAATTCCTCTCCCAGCTGGAAGTGCCAGGATTTTCTTAGAAATCCTCCTTGCAGAGGAGATTCTGAAAGCTTAAATTCCACAGTGTGTTTTGTCTTGCTAATGACTTCAGAGCACAATTGGATGCCCAACTGTGCATCTTTGTACTTCAGCTGGTTTGGGACCGATTTGTCCACAAGGGAGAAAGTAGACAGCTACAATTATGTCTGAGGGAATCCTCCCTCAGAACATGTGGGGGACCTGAGTACTGCTGCTCTAGCAGACTGTGTTTTCTCTGGAAAAAGCAATAGCTAAAGAAGGGGCTTAACAATGGGATGAAAGGTTTTCTCTGAAGTCATTAAACTGTGAGGAAATGGTGAGGGTCGTGAATTGTTACATAAAAGGAATTAATGAGCATGAGGTGGGAGGTAAAGGTATTAAAGGGTTTCTGACACCTAAGTTATAAAGCAGTCAAGCTCCTGGACTGGCTGGCATGAGTGTCTACACTTTCATAGCAGATTTCTATATTGATGATCAAATAGTGCTTTCAAGTATTTTCCTATTAGCCTTAACCAACCATACAGTGGTAATTGCTCCTATCTGTTAAGCCTGTGAAAACAGAAACTAACTTAATTACAGATTTGTCTGTAAATGTATGCCTATTGATTTCCTCAAGAAAAGAAAACTCACAAGAACACCCTGACCCAGAAGGGCCCTTGTATTGGAATTGGGGGTACATAGCAGAAACTTCAGTAAGTCCAGCGAGACAGCTAGTGAGGGAAGATAGGGAGCACAAATAATTAGGGGTGATAATATATACTTAAAATGCGAAACTGAAGAATAATGTGTATCACTACACCCACCACACCCTAGGTCACCCAGGAAATGTGTACTTTATCTGCATGGGGACAGGAAGATACAAGGAACAAGCTGCTTCTCTGCAGCTGCTGGGAACCCCTCTCCTGCTACAGTTCCTTGTCCTGATGATAAAGATCAAAACCAACAGAAGCTCCTGAAACATATTATTTTTAATGGCAACTACTAGTCAGTGTAGGAGAGAGGATCCTGCCTAGGATGGATTATCTGGGGGCAGCAGCAGGGGGAAGTTCAAACCAGTAGGATTGTTCTGTTCTCCTCATTTCCAGGGAATGCACAGGAGCAGTGCCCCTCAGGTACTGAGAATGTACTAGCAGAAATCAGTATCTCCTTCCTTTTTCCTGTCCATGTTAAATCTGACTTCCAAACTCATGTCCTGCCTACAGTAATTTTTATTCCCTTAATACCTTGATAACCAGCAGCAAATTAACCAGGATGTATAATAATCTCCCACTAAGCAGATACAGAAACACCTACATTTTGATAGTACCAGTTGGGGTACATCACAGGCATCGGTGATTTTACTAGTACTTGCTAATTTGTTACTGTCAAGTATCAGTGCTGGAATATGTTCATTTTCACAGATTGCTCCACTTAGCTGCAGGCTAACAAAGCTGTTGACTACAGAGCATATTTATTATTGTGACTTGAAATAAGATTAGTAGGGCAGAACATTTATTTTAATTTCTTCCAGGTGGCATAAAGCCTTGGGTTTTGTTTTGGTTTGGTTTTTTCCCTCTCTAAGAAGAGCTTGTGGTTTAGGAATTAAAGACCTAATTAATCTGCACGTCAAAACCAACAAAATACCAACACGAGGGATTCCTTCTGACAAAACAGCCTTTCAGATCAGGCTTCAGTCTCGTCCAAGCATCTAATGGCAGGTCTTCTGAGGAGTAGTTTGTCTTAAAAGCAGTCCAGCACTGACAACTCTAGCTCTTCAACAAAGCACCAATCCACACACTGTCAGTGCATAATAATGTTATTGCATAGCTAATAAAACTCACAGTGAGAAACTTCCAACCTTTTTCACTGGTGAGTCTACCATAACACATTGTGTACAAGAGATTCAATCAGTCAGGGGATTTAAAAAGACAACATCTGAATAACAGCTGTGGCAACTGCTTGCATAGGAGAGGATGATTAAGAAGTACTGTGCAGTATTTTTAACTGTTTTAAGAAAATTGTCAATTAGAAATGGGGAGAAAAATATATTTTTCTAACTAGGCCTCCGGGGACTTTCTATGTTGGTCATTTTCCTAAATGCCTGCAGTGAATACCTGGTAAAGCATGTGGTAGCCAACCAGAACAGTAATGTGTTAAGTGATGGAGACATGTATGATTAGTCAAAATGCTTACAGTAAAGCATTGAAAATGTAACACTGTCCCAGAATACTACAAAAAGTCTCACAAAACAAGGAATATATTGGAAGCACACCAAAAAGATTCATACATAAATGGAACGGGAAAGAGTAAAAAAAAATAATATATGATTGGGCCTGGGAATGTGGTCCAAAGCACTTTGTTCAGGGACATGTGGCTGGAGTTATGGGACAGATGTACAGATATGTTGTGGAATTTACTGGGTGTGAGATCTCATTCCAGGACTTCACAGAAGTCAAGTGGAGAATCATAAGGTTATGGTGGGCAAGTGGTGCAATAAATTCTTAGTAGCAAGTTTTTGCACTACAATAATTCACTTCTTTCATTTGAATTGGGCTTTAGACACTTCAGAACATACAAAATATTCCTCTCTCAGTGTGTGGAATAAAGTTATTAAGTGATAATTATCTTTCACATCTTGACTCTCAGTGGGCTGCAGGGATATTAGTGTCTAAAAACCATAAGATGGACTTCATAGACGGCAACGTCTTGTCGTCCTTTTCTATAAATTAATAGATGACCTGAAGAACATTTTCAGTTTCTAGTTAAATGAATCCTTGAAGTTTTACCATGTCCTAAAGAAGCCTACCAACTCATTTAAGCAAAGCATTCTAGTCTCTGCTTAAAAATTGATAATGCATAGAACTTGCTGTTTCTGTAATATATATATCTGGATATCTGTAGTTGTCATTTGAATCTTTTTACTTAACTTTTTTAAGGTACCAGTGCATATAGCATATAGAGTCTTTTCCTCTCATCCTTAATGACAGATGTCAAGAGCTGGCTTGTTCAGTTTCTTCAGAGCAATTAGCATTCATTATTTACCTTCTTAAGGGAGTGCTATGTTCTTAAAATAAAGATGTTATTCTTCATTTACCAAAGCACTGGACCAAATCTTACATTTTTTGCTTAAAAGCATCTAGTATACTTGCTGGGAGGAATTTGGGTCCAAAGAAAATAAAATAGGGAGGATGATGATAAATTGGAGCAAATATCCTGAAGTGCAGGACGATGCTAGACAAAAGCATTAAATAAGACATTTTGAAATCCAAAGAATATTAGTCTGAGTAACATACTAGAAGTTAACTTTGATGGAAACCACATTTTTTCTCTAAAAGATTCTATATGTAAAAGTGAGAAGTCTAAGAATGCCCACTTGGCTAGGATTTGTGCAACAGAGGCGTTGACAATGAGTGGTAGTGAAATATGATTGAATCACAAATCTTATACTAGGTATGCAGTATATATAAAGGGTGAATTGAGACTCACAGGATTACAAAAAGTATTAGAACATATTTTCTTACAGAAAGAAGGAACATGGAATGGAATAAATGCGGATATGAAACCCAAGTCATTAATGAAACGGTCAATGATTTGCTATCAAGTTCCACAGCTGCAAAATTATTAGGTGTCTGAGGTTGAAGAACATCACAGAAATTATTATGTCTAATCATATAGCCTCCATGGTGACTTTTGGAATAAACTATTAAAATATTGTATCAAAATAAGGCTTATAGAAACATTTTCTCAACACCTCTAGGAATTGCTGATTCCAGAAGACAAAATGTGATGGTTCTGATTTGGCCCCTAGTAATATACAAAAGTTGATTCAAATGCAAATTTACTTGCTTCACATTTGGAAAACAGAATATAAATTAATTCAAGATCTGATAAAGAATGGTGATATTAAAGAAGAAGGTATTAATCTGTCTTACTTCATCTAAATCAGGATCAACTGCATCATCTGAAATACAGATTAGTATTTGAGTCTTTAAGTGCAATAAAAGGTTCTTCCTATGCAGTAAGATACCCAGCATTCAGACTTGCGACATGCTGAGTTTTCTTAACAGGGCTTTCTTAGTAGGATTTGTACTCTCCTGGGGGAGTTGTGGTTACCTTTACATTCAATTTTATTTATAGAAGAATTAAGTTATCTCAGTATTGAATTTTTCTTCCTTTTTTACATTTATTCCAACGATTCTCCTCACGTGTTAAGGTATCACTGTAATTTTCTCTTGCTGCCTTTTTTTAATCCCTTAAATATTTTCCTTCTTATTCTTCATAATGTGATGACCATCTAAAACCAAGGATTATTTGTTTGGTTTGGTTTTGTTTGGTTGGTTTTGTTTGGTTGTTTGGTTATGATCTGTGTGTGTATGTAATTTGTTTGGTTGGTTGGTTTGTTTGTTTGTTTGTTTCCTTTGGTATCCGTTTCATGCTCTTCAACACTGACCTCCTCCGAGGTTTGTTTTATTTTATCAGTCAGTAGGAGAAAATTTGAAAGGTCTAATTCCCAGAGAAAAAGAAAACCATCTGGTGTCAAACACTTTTTCCTTCAGAAATATCCCCCTGTATTTTTGATTACAGGATGTTCAGAACAGGTACATAACACAGTCAAATCAAGGTCAGGCATAGCTATAATGAGCTAATTAGTTCAGTGTGCTAGATTTTAAATCATGCTTCAGTTTCATTCTACTCTGTCTCCCTTACCTCTTAGCTTAATTTCTATTACCTATTATTTTTCCTTTTTTTTTTAACCAGGCAAGTGTTAATTTGCTTTCAGTAGCACTCCTTGGTGTCCTCATTGTAGAGGTGAATTTCAGGAAGCTGCCTCTTCCATTTTCTCTCCTTCCCATGCCCCTTTTTAAAAAAAATTTCTTCAGTTTGCCTTACTCCCAAGGAGTGAGAAATGCTGGATGGAGTGCTGACCTGAGGATACACCTCTATGTTTTGTTATGATGACATCAGTTTCATGACCAAGAAATGCTTTGGCTGCCATAATTGTTTCTTACATAAAGTGATGCAGTTTTCTACTCCCTTGTGATATCAGCAACCAAAATTTCAAAGAAATGCAAATATCTTAAAAGAAACACTGCAGGGGTCAATTTCTCTGCTGGAAACTCTTGATTTTGTGCCAGCTTTTCTGTCTTCTGACTTGACTCCCCTTACACCAATAGATTCTTGCATGTCATCAGCTGACGTCTTAGTAACTTGGGAACTCTTTTGCACTGTTCTGTGGAATAAGTCTTACATATGGACAATGTAATTTAAAATTGCATTTAAAACTTCATTGCTTTGGCCGTTGTTCAAACATTCCTGTTCATGTACATTGGAGTACTTTATCAAATTTTCTTTTAATTGAAGCTTAATAGATAAGTGGATATGATCACTCAGTGCCTTATGCTGATAGGAAATATACTCTCTCTTAAAGTGACTGTGATTTTTACCAAGGAGACAACTTCGGTCATTCTTGAGACAAGAGGTTAGGAACAGGGTTGTTTTAGAATATATAGTATTCTCATCATAGAGGAACTTTTAGTTTTGTCTTGGTGACTCCATAAATACATGTCTATACATATTTATGTATGTATATATGTATGTATGCATATATATTTATGGAACTACTATGTATGTGTATATATATTCTACATATAGTTTCTAGTTAGGCAAACAAAATGTACTAATTTCTGGATAAGTAGCTAACTTTTGACTGGGAATAAAGTATTAGAGATTCAGACAGAATTGGGCCCTTATACTACTGGGTTCTGTTTTAAATTATGCTGAAGAATCATTGTTGTGCTCTCATGGTCATAGGTGTTTATGTAAAACAGTACAATCTCTGTATTGCATGGCTAGAGGCACCAACCATAGTTCCTATCTTGGCTTTTAGAAATTTATAGGAAAAAATGAGTTTACAAAATATTAATAGCTGAATAGGAATCTTCTAAAGCAGTGCTTGCCACTACCAAGAGGACTTTGATTGCAAAGAGTTCAGAAGTTTACATGGACATATTAGTCTGTGTAATAAGCATCTGATGAGGTGAATGGGAGCTTTTCCCAGCCTTAACAGGATTCAGCTGGATCTCAGCTCCAGCCAATTTGTCAGTTATCTCTGGGAGGATGTACACACCTTTATATTAGATACCTTGCATTTAAAAATTTAGGTAGTGATTGCATCGCCACGGTGTTTTGCACACTAATCAAAGGAATAAATCAAATATCAAAGGGATGATAGATGAAAATGTGAGAAGCCCACATTTATAACCAAATCTGTATCACCTCCCTCTTATCTTGTGCAAAAGTACTCCTGGAAGACTATTTAGTCTTCAGTGCTTGCCACTATGATAAAACTGAAGTCATGACACAACTGTGTGCATGAAACCCAAAACTTCCAACAAGTGTAGGTAGAATGAGATAAAATCAGAATATAATGCCATTGGATTTGGTCACTTTGGCTTTCCTGTGGCAATTCTGTACTCCTGGATGCTAGCCAAAAAATAGGGAAGGGAGAAAAATCCCATCTGTGGCATTATCCCTTGTCTATCTCACAGACCTTGGGGGATGAGAAAGGCCTGAAAGGATGGCTGTTTTCTGCTGCCTTGTTTTTTGGAAATCAGTATGAAAGTCATACTGTTTCCTCTGCAAAGTGATCCAACTCAAGGTAGTGTGGAAAAAAAGTAGCAGGCAGGGAGGCCTTAGGCAGAAATTTCTGTAGGCAAGCTATTACAGAGGTGTAAAGAAACAGTGGGAAGGAGGACAGTGGAGAGATGACAGAGGGATGAAATGTCAGAAGTGATGTCTCTGCCTGAGCCCTTTGGCTGCCACCATTGAGAGAACCACCAAGACACTAATGAATTTGTAATGGCACAAAACCTTTCTCCTCCTCCAAAAGGGGAACCACTTTTTTAAAAAAAATAGTTAAATAATGGGCGGGAGACTCCATAAATATGACCTTTGCTTTCCCTCTTCATTGCAGGATCTGTGTGGTTGTTATATAGGTGTGGTTTGTTTTTCTCTCATGTTTTGACAGTGTTTGTGTAGATGATACAAGAAACAAGTACTGGCTAGTGTTTATTTACTGAACTACACCATCTTGTTTCATGAAACATCTTTTTGTACGATCTATTTTATATCAGAAATGTTGTGGGTTTGTTTGTTTTTTTACGCCTCTGTCCTTATCCTGAGAGTAAAGCTCTGCCATTAGGATATTGTACAGAACAAACATCTGTCTTTACCTCTCCTCCCTGTAATTTATACAGTCAGAGCATTAGTAATTTAGTATAACCACCGCAAAGCAATTCAAAGTCATACGACAAGCCCTCAGAGCCTTGAGTGTACTCAGTCTTGTGAGAGCAAGTAGAAATTTATTTTATTTACTCTCTGACTTCTAAATATTTGGATTCATTTTCTCAAGCTTTTCCTATTCAAGCCTGTTCCTCCAGGAGAAATGATAATTTTTCCACTCCCTTTCTCCTTTCCCTCATTTTCCATCTTGCTTTCCATCATTAGTTTTCTTTGAGGTGGAAGAAAAAGCATTGTTTCGTGTTTATTGAACAAGCCCTGGATACAGACTACTGGTAAGAGAGCAACAAGGCTGCAAAAGGAGATGTTAATTTTGCTGCTGCATAGAAACTTAGCATCATAGAATCAGTTGTGTTGGAAAGGACCTTTAAGTCAAATCATAAACCTAGCACAGTAAAGTCCACCACCAAGCTGTGTCTCTAAGCACCACATCTACATGTTTTCTAAATACCTTCAGGGATGGTGACTCAACCACTTCCCTGGGCAGCCTCTTCCAGCGCTTGACAACCCTTTTGGTGAAGAAATTTTTCCTAATATCCAATCTAAATTTCTCCTGGTACAACTTGAGGCCATTTCCTCTTCTTATTCTATTGCTTGTTACTTGGGAGAATAGACTGACCTCCACCTCACTACAACCTCCTTTCAGGTAGTTTTAAGAGCAGTAAGGTGTCCCCTCAGGCACCTTTTCTGCAGGCTAAACAGCCCCAGTTCCCTCAGCTGCTCCTCTTAAGACTTGGTCCATAGATCCTTTACTAGTTTCACTGCCCTTCTTTGGATGTGCTCCAGCACCTCAGTGTACTTCTTGTAGTAAGGAGCCCAAAACCGAACCCAGCATTTGAGGTGTGGCCTCACCAGCGCTGAGTACCAGGGGACAATCCCTGCCCTAGTCCTGCTGGCCCCACTCTTTCTGATACTGCTCAGGATGCTGTTGTCCTTCTTGGTCACCTGGGCACACTGCTGGCTCATATTCAGCTGGCTGTCAACCAATAACCCCTGGGTTCTTTTCTGCCAGGCAGCTTTCCAGTCACTCTTTCCCAAGCCTGTTAAGTTGCCTGGGATTGTTGTCACCCAAGTGCAGGACCTGGCACTTGACCCTGTTGAACCTCATACCAGCTTTTACCTGCTCGACTAGCCAAATTTCTCTAGATCGCCACTTAAAACTCTCCTCTTACTTCCTTTTTTTACCTCAGAGGAATTCTGCTGCTCCCCCAAGGATACAGCTTGATGGTGTTTTTCCCCACTCTCAAAGTGCTGAAGAGGAAAACAATTTTGTTGCCTTAGGAATTCCATCTCTTTATGTCTTTCCTCAGTATTTGTACAGCGTTCAAAATAATATCTATCTCTCATTATACTAGATATAATCCCCAATAAGAAGAGTCAGTTTCTTCAAGTTGGGCAGAGTAGGATGCTTGTTGTTGCAATCTGCACCAGGAAAATAGAAGATATGGTCCTCTTACAAAGATGCACTAAGATTCTTACTAAGGTCAGATACTGTTTTCTTCAGGGTTCATGAATGGTCTTTTCTGGAAATGTCAAAGCAAAGTTTTCTATGAGTTAATGCACTTGATGAAGAATCTGGACGTAGTTCATTTAAAAATCCTTTTCCTAGATGTCAGAGCACTGTACTGTAATTTTTATTTTCCACACTTCTTGTTGTGCTTTGAAATGCAGCATCTGTAATCCCAAAGGATCTCAAAGTGCTCTGCAGTCATGGACAGAGAAGTCTATTTGCTTTTGAAGAACTGCATTGATGCAGTGTGTTCTTTGATCCTCTAGCTGCTAGGAAACTATACTTACTTTGATAAGTGATCATAGATTTGTCTGATGGGCTTCATGGAGATATATTTGTTTAAAATTACAACAAAGCACATTGGCAATTAAAGTACATTGATGTCTCTTGGACTCAGGTGCTGTTTCCTTAACTGAATACTTTTTCTTCATTTTTAATGGACACATTTGGTGTATTTAAAATGACAAATTCCCATGTCTATCTTAACATTCAAGTGTCCCTTCAAGCCAAAATGACAATAAAAATAACAGAGGTGTTTACATGGAAAAATTGTATTTGCAGTTAAGGTTTTTTGAAGGCAATTTGGAAACAAATTCTTGTGAATCAACACTTTTATTTCTCCTATTACAATTTTAGTTTGTTAAAAGTTTTACCTATTGACTTTTCTTTTTTTTTTTTTTTTTTTTTTTTTTTGCTTTTGTAGTACCTCAAATAAGGAAAAGGTTTTGAAAAGCAGAAAAGAATATGTGGGTGAAATAAAACCAAATAAACAGTAAAAAGAGAAGCAAATATTCCCTTCTCCCCCCCCCCCCCGCCCCCAGCTGTGATGCT
>JANIJG010008372.1:24616-60062 GCA_024611175.1 Megaceryle torquata | reverse complement strand
CAACAATTCCCCGCAAAAAAAAAGAAAAAATGGATCTTTGAGTGATCAGTTACAGACAATTTAAAAAAAAAAAAAAAAAAAAAAAAAAAAGAAAAAAAAGAAGAAAAAAAAAAAACAACCAAAAATGTTAGCAATACTGTTTTAAGTTTCTCATAGATTTCTAATGTAGTGTTTCTCTGAGTTAGTCATGTCAGATGGCAAGTCAGCTTGTTTTGCTAACAGAGGTATTGTTTCCCAATACCGAGGCTATTGCTTGCAGGGCCTGGTTTCCTTGCTCTGCCTGTTGCACAGAGGTAGGGTACTGGCACATGCCAGAAAAAGCTGTGTCATCCTGGAGCAAGTCCAGCAGTCTCTGAGAAACCTCATGAGGCTGTGTGCTCTGAACCAGCACAGGTGAGGGGTTGTTTCAGGGAAGAGCTGCCTAACAAGTTTTCATTAGATGTTGACTGATTTCTTTGTACCATTATACCAACTAATAACACTCTGATTTAAAGTGTTTTATGGGGAGAAATGAGGGCTGCTAAAGTCAATTCAAATATTACTTTATACCATAAGCTTGCTCATATGAAATGATAATTTCTTTTAGCTCAAGTAGAAGTATTAATTTACTCCTAATACCAGTGAAGGGCATTAAGTTGCTGCTATTGCATTCAGATTACATTGAAATAGGCATTTCAGGTTGTTACCAGTTGTGTTCTCAGACAAGTTTTTTAAAACATCCTGCAGCCAGCAAATATTATTCCATTTACCCAGAATTTGGTACGCTGAAATTTTAAGCCAAAAGGGAACACTGTGCACCTGACCTGATCTCTTCAAAAAACAATCATGAAAACAATTCGTGTGCCTGACATGGATATCCAGAACCATTTTTCATGCTTTAATTAACATCGTGGAGAAAATCCTCCTGGAAACTCTGCTAAGACACATGGAAAATAAGAAGGTGACTGGTGACAGCCAACATGGCTTCACTAAGGGCAAATTGTGCCTCACAAATTTGGTGGCCTTCTACGATGGTGTTACGGCATTGGTGGATAAAAGAAAAGCCACTAGTGACATCTACCTGGACTTGGGAAAAGCATTTGACATTCTCCCACACAACATCCTTGTCTCTGAATTGGAGAGCCATGGATTTGATGGATGGATCACTCAGTGGATAAGAAATTGGCTGGATGGTTGCACTTCAAGGGTTGAGATCAACAGCTCACTGTTCAAGTGAGACCAGTGATGAGAGGCATTCCTCAAGGGTTGGTATTGGGACCAGCACTTCTTTGTCAGTGACATGGACAGTGGGACAGAGTGCACCCTCAGCAAATTTGCCAATGACACCAAGCTGTGTGGTGTGGTTGACACACTGGAAGGATGGGATGCCATCCAGAAGGGACTTCTTTGACAGGCTTGAGAAACCTCATGAAATTCAACAAGGCCAAGTGCAATATTATACACAAAGGTTGGGGCAATCCCAAGCACAAACACAGGCTGGGTGGATAATGGATTGAGAGCAGCCTTGAGGAGAAGAACCCGGGGGTGTTGGAAGCTCAGCATGAGCAAACTGTGCACTTGCAGCCCAGAAAGCCAACTTTGTCCCAGGTTGCATCAAAAGAAGCATAGCTAGCAGGTGAGGGAGGCAATTCTCCTCCTCTACTCCTCTCTCATGAGACCCCACCTGGAAAACTGTGTTCAGTTTGGGGGTCCCCAACATAAGAAGGATATGGACTTGTTAGAGTGAGTCCAGAGGAGTGCTGCAAAGATTATCAGATAGCTGGAGCACCACTTCTGTAAAGACAGGCTGAGAAAGTTTGGGTTGTTCAGTATGGAGAAGAGAAGGCTCTAGAAAGGCCTTATACTGGCCTTCCAGTACCTAAAGGGGGCCTTCAATAAAGATGGAGAGGGACTTTTTACATGGGCATGTGGTGATAGGACAAGGGGTAATGGCTTTAAATTGAAAGAGGGTAGATTTAAATTAGATGTAAGAAGAAATTCTTCACTATGAGGTTGCCCAGAGAAGTTTGTTGATGCCCCCTTCCTGGAAGTGTTCAAAGTCAGGTTGGACAGGGCTTTAAGCAACCTGGTCTAGTGGAAGGTGCCCCTGCCCATAGCAGGGAGGTTGGAATTAGATGCTCTTAAAGGTTGCCTCCAACCCAAACCATTCTGTGATTCTATGAATGTATCTTGCCCAGTGCTTCAGAGGAATGGAGGTCTGTAGTAAACTCTGTATTCCATCTGCCAGCCCCATCTCAGAGGGCTCATTTGGACAGCCTGGAACTGATAATTTGGTCCCCATCGCTACATCTAGGAATGTGAATCACTTCCCATGTGTTCTGAATTTCAGACACATTTAGACAAGTAACTTTAAATTCTAATTCAATATTCCATTAAATGTTACTCAGAGGTTAGAAAACTCTTAGAATGATGCACCAAAAAAAGAGCCTAAGGAAAGGTTACAGGTTCACATCTGGCTTTAATAGATACCTGTATCCAAATGAATCGTCTAGACTTCATTTATTATAGTTAATGGAAAGAACCAGGCACTCTTCTAGGGCAGTTCATCTAACCTGCCTTAGACATTTCACATAAGCTAAGATAAATTGCATCCTAGATGTGTTCATTTCTCTTCAGTGATTAAAGTTTAGCTAACTTGCTCAGAAGTCAGCAGGCACCTATAGTTAACTAAGTCCTAACCAGAATGACCAGAAGTCATTATTACCTACAGTGTCATCAGAGAAAACAGATTAATGAACAGAGAGATGTAGTAGATACATGTTATCAGAACAATCATCATCAAAGAATATCCTTGCTGACATCTGTAGCTAAAAGACCAAGACCAAAGTTGATCTCTCCCTCCAGGTAACATCTCTAGCTCAGAAACAGGACCCTTTTCTGGGGGGTCCATGGCTAGAAAATGTAGGGTTTAAAGGCTGAACTGTACCTTTACTAGCATTACATTCTCTAAAAAGCCATAACAAGAAAGGAAAGGAAGGAAGTAGATCTGCTACTTACCCACATCTTACAGTGGCGTTCTTTTCATTCTGATAAATAGTACCATTAATCCACACTATGGTGTTATTTACACATGTCTTGCCTGGGTCTTTAAGTTCTTGCATTTCAATGTCATATTCAATAAATGTGTCTGCCATCACACCAAACACAAGCAACACAGCTGGCTGGGCTGCTCCATGAACAACAGCACAGAAACTACCAACAGCCATCATTAAAATTTCCATAGATGAAGAAAATCGAAACTAAAGAGACAGGAAAAAAATATGGTCTCTGTTGAGAGGAAGTATTCATGCTGGTTGCATACTGGTAATTCATTAATCAGGTGGATCAGATACAAAATCATTCTCTTTAAATTTCAGAGTTATCTTCAATACAGAACAAAGACAAATATCTCTAATCTAATTGCACCTGTGATTACAGCCTCATACGTTATAATGAGCTCCCTTTTAGCTGACAGCAGAATCTGACCATGTGAATGAATGCACTATCATATAACATTAATAGCTCAATATCATTCCACATTATCATCATTCCAGAAACTAGATAAAAGATTAAATATAATTCATATATATAGTCTGCTTTGCAGATTTCCTGTGGGGATGGAGGGGGAAGAAAGGGAGGAAAAAGCCTTAGGGCATTATGCAGAACCTCTGAACAGAGTTAAGCAATTTCTCAAAAGTCTGGGGGGCTGTTGTAGAAAGCCAGGTAAACACCTCAGAGATAGTTCTCACAGTTAATATTCTAAAACATATCAGCTGAGCCAGGCAACTGTGAATTGGTTATTCATCTGGGAGAGATGTATAGAAATATGGCACAGCACACAGTAAAAAAAGGACTGAGCTGAGTCTTATTACATTTGCCGTGGGCCAAAAGCACACACACATGCAGCTGCTGACCTAGATAAGTTACAGCAACTTAAGTTACCTTTGTCCTGATTATGTGGTCTGACTCCCAGGCTGAAACCATGCATAAATATATAGATCAAACTGTCCATATAGCATATCATTATCAAATGCTGTATCATTTTAAATAGGAGCATAAAGAGGAATGATACCCTGCTGAAGAACCTGTTCGGGTTCTGTAGGTGCTATCATGAGTCTAAGAGAGGAAAAGGTGGGATTTGGGAGGGCATATGTGAAAGAGACTTTAGGGGAGAGACAAGATACAGGGAAAAACAAATCAGATAACATAAAAGAAAAATAAAATAACTATACAAAAAACACCAGAAGAAAACTGTAGCACTATGACTGTTTTTCAAAACTTGCTCATAAGAATTCTAGGAAGTCCTTTGATAAAAAACAAAACAAACAAAAAAACACAAAACAAAAACCACACACACACAAAACAAAGCCCACACAGAAAATGCACAGACACGTGATATCTAATCTCTCAGCACATCTGATGCAAACATACCGTGTTTACCAACTGAACATCTCTGCAACACAGGCTACAGAATTCAAACCCCTCTGAGGGACAGACAGTTCCCTCCATCCAACTAAGATCTGAGATAGCAGATTACGAGCCTCATGGAGAGAAATGTGCTAGCCCAGTACTCCAGGCAGGGCCATATTAGTTTGGCACATTACAGGCAAATTGCCCAGAATACATACAAAACAGAAGCAATAAAAACTGTTAAATAAGTAAAACAAAACTAGCATGCTGCTGGTTGGACAGCTCTCTACTATATTGATTTAAAAAATTTTATGGGATTCCAAGACCCATCAAAAGCCAAACATACCACACAGTATCGTGTATTCCCAAGTTTCTTTAGTAACCAGATCTTCTAATACCAATGGTACAGTTACAAGGGAGCTAAATTATCTGCCAACTATCACACAGTAAATTTTTGGCAGAAATAAGAATGAACCAAGGTCACTTAAATCTCTGCTGTGCATCTTAATTCTTTTCCCCACATCTATGAATTAGGAAACAAATTATGAAACAAATATCAATAACCAATACTAAGCTGACAAAATGACAAAGAGTTCTATTAAATTCCCATTGACTTTAATGGCAGGATTTCATGCCAAATGGTTTAATCCTTAAAGGTTTGGCTTAGTCACAGCTATTCCCCAAAACAACCATCTAGATTTTTGTCACTTACTCTACAGCACAATACATATAAAGTATTTGTAGCCATTGCTTTCATTACCAGCTGAAAGAAGCCAACACGAATATTATTTTCTTTCTTTTCTGATGACCTTCAAAGACAGAAAAGCATACAATTATAAACTTGCATTTTAGTACTTATTTTGTTCTGTATGCAAAGATAATACACAGAATTGAACTTAACTCACTTTTCATTTTTCTCCTTTATAAAAGGTTCTTCATATGCATAGAAATTCCTAGAAAAAAAAAAATACATATTTTCTTTTAATCTTCTGGTTACTTCTCTGAAATTACACTTTGAGACATTTTTCCCAGTTATTTAAAAACCAAGCTGTTTCTTTCAGATTTCTTTGGAACCACTGATTTGATGGTTCTTTTAAATTTTAAACAAATCTTTAAATTTTAGACAAGGACAAGAATGGAAGCTAGATTAAAATGATCTGAAGGTTTATGCTTTGTTTCAAAACAACACCTTAAAACACTGTAGCTATAATGTGGATTGTTCCCATTCTCTGTTATATTGCCTATATATTCCTAAATCCATAGTGGCAGTAGAATCTCTCACCCTACCATACAGGTGTTTTTCAGTGCTCACATTTATATGTTGCTATTCTGTGTATGTTAAATTCTAAAAAACTAGTTGCATCATTATGGATGGAATCTATACTATGGCAAGTCATAATCATCTGTGTACATTCAGTGATGAATTAGTAGGGATTTTAGACTTTATATTTATTTTTTCTAATTAAGCAAATGAATTCAAGCTATATTTGTCATGAACAGTTTTCAGAAACCAAATCCTAGAAAACCTGAAGGAAGCTTCAAATGTGTAGTAGGTAGGACCATATGTAAAAGTCCAACAGAATCTGGGTTTCAAGATATATGCAAGAACCATGGTAGACCCTGGATACTGGGCTCTGTGAGATAGGCAACCTGACAAAGACAAAAACTAAGAAATGCTTGTGCTTCCACATTCTAGGAGTAGTTCTTAGACTGTGTACACCATGTCAGAAAGAGCTGGAACAAATTACAGCACCCATTAGGATGTCTAGTCTGTTACAAAAGCATCCCAAGATCTAGGAAAAGGGAGGCTCTTAACCCCTTCAAATCTCAGATTATGGCTGAAGGTCAAGGTCTCTAAATCACTTCAGCTTTTAATTATCTGTAATTCTATGTTTAAATCTTAATATCTGAGCTCAAATGAAGTGAGCTAATTACTTCTGTTTTAAAGTCTCACAGTTTAGCTTTAAGATGAATTGAGATTGATTAAAAAACCCCTCATATCTTAAACTAAAGACACCGAAGAAAGATAAATTTGAGTATCAAAAGCATTTTCAGAAGACAGGCTGTATTTTGCTGCCATTACTCTATGTTTTTAAAGGTTTCTAGAACTGCTTTGGTCTACCTGTGTCAGTGTATCAAATAAGCCAGTTCAGCTCTTAGAGAACAGCTTTTCATTAAATACCATATACTCTATAAATGCGTCGATTTGATCCAATGACAGTAATTTCTTTGAATGTTCCTAGAAATACAGATTGTTCTGTTTGTGTACGACTTACTCCGATTTCTTGAAGCTGTTACCTGTTGGGGAAAATAAATGCACAGTCTAGTTAATAATTATTTTCAAAATACACAATCTTCTGTAGATGTGTGAAACATAAACCCTAGAATCCCATGGGACCTGATCGTTCCTGAGTTAGGAGCATCTTACTCCTACTGATATATCTAGCCAGGGACACAAACTGACACATATCCAAAAATTCCCTGGTAAATTTATATCAATCTGTGTCTGCTTTCCCTTGAAGAAGTAGTCTCAAGTTTTTAACCCCCTAGGTGACAAAATGGTTTTCACTAAATATGTTAGTCAGGACATTTGCCAAAAGTCAACTAATTTTCCTTGTAAACTGTTTGCTAGTATTCAAATAGTTCTCTTAGACTCATCGAGGAATGCTACTCTACTGTCAGCTGGTGCATGCTTCTTGAAAGGAGGAGCAGTAGCTCTTCACCCTTAACTTACAGCAACTTAGGAGACTGCAAATCCTGTGGAAGAGGAACAGCTGTGCCTGTGGAGGGTAATATGAACTTGTCACACTGATGTCCATTCTTGGGATAATCTCTAAGGAACCAGATCTTACAGAAATGTAATTATACTACAAGATACAATTATGCTGTAGGGCAACTCCTTAGTCCCCAGAACAGGTCTGGATTTAGCTCCCTTTCAAGAGATGTTGAAGACATGATACCTAAAGCACAGCTTGCATTAGCAGGGGCCCCAGAGAAGAATTATCATAGCAACATAACAAGAGTTATCATAACAACACTGAGTGTGCACAGTTCTGTCTCAAAGAGCAAACACAGAGGAACTTTGAACCACAGTTCACAGAAGGTGCAAAGAAGACACTGCAACCACAAATTTTGCCTCCATCATTTTCCTATCCAAGGGAAGAAGGCTTTTCCACTGTCTGCAGGGTTTTGCATTTCTCAAGGCAACAATGTTAGAAGCATTCCGAGTTTGGGACGGAAGGAACAACTGATTACATCTCCTTTTTGGGATTAATAAAATAACTTTATTTAGCTTTAGCTAACAATGACTGTTGGTTTTATTCTGATCTGTTTGTTACTCAGCAATGGTAAAAATAATGGATTCTTTCAGTAAGGACATTTGTTTATCCCAAGAATCCTAGACATTGTCCAGGAAGGTTCTAATTTGTAAAAATATTATTACAAAGAGTCATTTGTTGTTAGAACATAGCCACTTGTGAAGGAAAAAAGAAACATCTGATTGCATTTTTTTTTTAATTTTGGCAACTGTAGTGGTTTGAAACCATTCCTAGAAGATTGTCCAGGGTTTATCAGAAAAGTTGAAGTTTAGAGAAACCTTCTTCTGTGGGCTGGTAATGCAAAATGTTTTGCAGAAAATTAAGGCATTGTCTACTGGGAGGAAAATGGGAGGAATGAGTCTGGTGAAATAGCTTTCTGAGTCATATCAATTTAGAGAACAAAGTAAGTATTCTTCAAAGGTGAAGAAACCCTAATCTATAAACCTGAAGGAGGAAGTAAGAGTGTATCAGTGTCATTCAAGAGTGCAGGGGACTTCAAGACAGCTCTTGGGGGACAGCAGTTTTTAAGCAGAAGAAGAATTTGGAATGGTGTTACCTATGCTTAATTTGAAAGAAACAAACAGATGAACAAGAGTTCACACTGCTATAACTAAAAAAGCAGAAAGAGAGGATAGAACATGATTTTTCTAGAAAGGAAAGTAGGGGAATTTTAAAAGAGGAATTAAGGTATTTAAGAAAAAACAGAGTCAATGAAAAGCTAAACAACACTGATAAGAATTTGAGGTTTTACTGGTATTGTGAAAACAGTAAAAGTTAAGCCTGAGGAAATGTGATACTTGTTTGAACTGACTAAAAACTTTACTCCAAAGGCTCCCAACTAACATTGCCTCTCAACTACACAAAAGATGGTTATTGAAACAAATCTCAATGGAGATGAGATCAATCAGCAGAATGCCAGAAAGGTTTTAAAGCTATGATGTTTGCTTTGGCAAGGTGCTTTAGTTATTCAGCAAATTGCTCATTAGAGCAAGCAGAAAACACAGTGCATTTCCAAGGAAACTGAGAAGTGAGATGCAAACTCACTTCATAGGCCAAAACCAACCAACCATACAAAAAAACCCCAACTATGAAAAGAGGAATAGCTTTGATCCCAATAGAAAATCTTTTGCCAAAATCCCATAATAAGTAAAAGCAACAAGTACATAAGACAAACAACAACCCCCAAACCAGCTAGATAAATCTGGGCAGTGGGAGTTCGAAGTAAGCTAGAAGATATGAACAGTTATCTGTCCCAGAAATACATGGACATATCCCCTTAACCTATTCACTCCCTTTTCTCTTCATTCCTTTCCACTAATATCAGAGCCCACAATGCCCCATGCATTGAAACTCCCTTTAGTTAGTGCTCTACGTGAGATGTTTTAAAACCAAAACACAGGAGGGAAGAGGAGAGAAGAGACCTGTACTGCCTCAGGATGCAGATGATTGCTCATTCCAGCAGGATGCAGAGAAGTGTGCTGGGGTAGAAATATAGTGGGGAGAGAGAAGACTTTCAGAAAACATTCACATTGGTTTCTTTCTCAGTCATGGAGCTGAGGCTGTTGCTGCTGTGTTTCAGACTTGAAAATCAGCTGCAGAATCTAGCATGCCAGCTTTGATTGTAAGAATACATACAAGCTATTTGGAAAATTATTTCCTACCCTATCTTCTTACCAGCTGCACCAACAGATTTGAAGTTCCTAACAAAACCAGACCTTTGAATATCTTGAATAGGAGGTTATCTAGTCTAGGAGAATAATCCCAGCAAAGTGAGAGGGATTTGATGAGGATGGTTAAAACCAAAGGAATTATCTGACAAATACAGAGAAACAGAAGGTGGGAACATAACACCTTCTGCACGCAAAGCTCTCATTCAGGTTCTAATGTCTGAACAAAAAAACTCCACCAGTACTGTCTTCTAATGGAACGGCTGCTTTTGTCTTTGTAGAGGTTGTTATCTGCAAAGATAACCACAATCACAGCTTAGTCCAAGCTCAGACCGAATACTCCAAATGCATTCACTCTACTGCTGTGCCCACAGTCCTAGGAGACATCCTATTACACATAAAGACTGGAAGGAAATCTCAAACCTAAACAATGAATGATAGTAGATTTGAAATATAGACCTAATATCAAATCAGCAACTACTAAGATATTTTAAAATAACAACAAATACCACAGATCAATTTAGAAGTGGGACACTGTGCTGCTGTATAGCAATGAGAGACTTGAATTGGGGTCTCTTGTTAAAAAATAGTCATAAAGTCTTGAAAGAGTTTGATTACTGTCTGAAATTTCATTATATTAATGGTTATTTTAAGAATTTTGCTGCATGACTCAAGTTTTAACAAAAGGTAAGTGTATGGTTCCCATGGAACAAACAAGGCTGAGGCTGGGCTGCCTTAAATCTGAGCTGTTCTCTAGGCAGGGTTTGCTTTGATTTCCTTTTTGTTGAAAAATAGGTCCAAGAGAAGGGGACTGTCTTTCAACAGGATTGTCAAATTTTCTGGAGGCAATCTGTCATAAAGTACTTCAAGTGAAATAAAACTGTATAGTCTTCATCACTATCCAGTTTGATTGTTCTAACAATACAGCTGATGAATTAAACGGTAAAAAAAAAAAAAAAAAAAAAAGACCGATGATAAAACAGCATCCCTCCTTCCCAAGCTCTGTTTTGTGCAGAGCACCTATTTTTCTGATGAAGCAGGTGAAACTAGGAGTGAATGCCACATTTGTAAACTATTTCATGCATGGTCTGAAGCATTTCATTGTGTTCTAGCAGAAAGATTTTAATGCAAGCTTAAACACTTCCGGGAATAGGCCACTGCTGTCAGGGAACTTGAAAACACAAAATATATGTATGCTGAGGGAATCTGGTGATATCTTGAGTGTTGGAATTCTTCTGTGAACCCTTGTCACTCCATGTGAAGAGCGTGTACTTTGTACTATATGGCAATTTATCTTCCATTATGTGCTACCATTTTGCTTTCCTTTGTATCTTATACTCAGTGTAAATATTTAACTCCCCTCTCTTTGTCCACTTTTCTCAAGTCTTATAAACACAACTCAAAATATTTAGCAGTTTCTCTTCACATTTCTCCTTGAGTCTTGCTGCATTTGGGTTGGCAAAATGGAGAAGTACACATTGCAAAGAAAAACTCGAATAAAGGAGGAAAGGCTCTGATAAAGAGAAGGAATGCAGATCTTCACATGGCCATAAGAATTCTGCCTAATACGACCACAGATACATGTGTTTGTTGAAAACAGCTCTAGAAATTATGGAAGACAGAACCTCCCCCCCCTTAGTAAAGGCCTTTTACTTGTACGCTAAAGTGTTGAGTATGAAATTCTAGGTAGATACTGGGAACTTGTAGGCTGATAAGTAAAGAGTGTCCATGAGTAGGGATTGTTATACATAGTTTTTACAGAAAAGCTGTTTTGCAGGCAGCATACCCATAACAGCAGTTACCACATAGCTCTCTATTTATTCCACAGATTAATTGCTTTCTATCTGTACACTATTTGTTCCACTTAGGCCACCCACAACCTGTTTGATATGCTTTATAAAATAAGGAGTTGATTGAAGAATAAATTTCTTACATTTGCAATCCAAGTCAAAAGCATAATTATCTTCTCCCAATCTCTTGATGCTACGCAGAACAACAGGGTCAGACATGATGATTAGTTACTTAAATCAGAAGTCCTGAATAGGGGAGGGGAAGAAAAAGCATATCAGCACATATTTGTCTATGAAGATACAACAATATTACATTAAAATCCTGCTTACCTTAGTTTCGCCCCACTTATCCCAGGACAATGCCACTGATTACAGCAAAAGTTATAACAGAATACATGCCCCAGCCACAATGAAACTATGACTAGAAAAACACATGACAGCAGCATGCCCAGCTTGCCCCTGAGGGCAAGGCCTCTGCAAGGCTTCATTATCTCCTGCCTTAAGAAAGGGCTGCTCCACTGGGCTTTGCAGACCACCACAAACAGCCCTGTCTCCCTTAATTGCCCTATTAAAAAACACTACTGCTTTTGTGCAGGTGACATCTGTCAGTTATAGACTGAGATATTAACATGACAGATCCTGCCTCAGGTATAAGGGAGCAGCAGGCAGGACAATTGAGAGGTGGCTGGGGCAGGGGGGAATGGACTCCAGAGCCACACTGACATCTGTAGCATCACTGCCACCAGCTGTGCTCCCACAGCTCTCAGCTGGGATGAGTTACCCAGGAGACTTACTCCTCTGAACAAGTTTATTCTTAAGTAGTCGCACTGATATGCCAAGCAGATGTCATACATGAGAAGAAATGAGACAAAGTTAACACTTTTTTGTTAAATAAGCACTTTTGTGAGGCAAAATTTGCCCAGTGCTAGTTTTGGCCCAGGCAGGTCTGGAAACCAAGATGGCGCCTGGGGAAAACTCCTGGAGAAGCCCTCCGCAAAACATGCCCTTTCATAACTGAAAGCTATCTCAACCACACCTTTGTTTATTGTAATATATCCCAAAGCGTAGTTAGAATACCTTATTCTAGTCACTAAACATCAAGTTTAGAAGTATATTTATACTTCTCTATTCACCTTTCACAACCTCTGATTTGAAATATGTTGCTTTAACAACTTTTATCCAAATACACAAGAAACCTTCTGTGTAAAAGGCACATTTCCATAGACTGTTTGTGTTACACAACACAACATCCCATCCAGCTGAGTTTTTACCTATTTAGCCCTCTAAAGGAACCGATTTCCTTCATAGTGCCAACAGCTGTGTGATTAGCTACAGCCAGGCAGGTCCCTACAACTGGAAGGGGCTGAAAAAAAGTTGGATCTGAAATGACAAGAGGATGTAGGAAATACACCCATTCAAGATCAAAATGGAGCAACATAATAGGAGCCTGTTCAGCGTGCATGTGAGACTTGAAAATTTCACTTCCCATAGACTCCCAACCTTTAAATTTTCTTACTTTTCCTTCCAAACCAGCTTTCAAGAATTTAATGCGTACAGCTCTTGGCACAACACTGAATCATCTGTATGTCAGGTTGGAAAGACCAAAGTCTCTTGATTAATTCTAAGCATTCAAGGTAAGGTTCAATTATTCTTGTTCCATTTTAACTGATGTTTATTCTCACTATCTTTATTGCAAATTAAAAAAAAAAAAAAAAAAGTCTAATCTGAATCTTACCTCTCATAATTTAAACTCCTTAATTCTTGTGCAATCCACCAAGGATAAAGAATACAATATTCCTTTCCACTTTTTAAGTAGGCTGTATTTATTTGCATAATGATAGAAAGTCTCCCTCTTCAGATGAAGCGAGCAACTCATTCAATTTTCCTTGGTAGGGTATACTTCTTAAACCTCTGATAATTTCCACTGGTCTCCTAGCACACCTTTCTTGATGTGGTGAGTGCATAACAGCACTACAGCACCAACCTTACTAACACTGAGCAAAAGAGAAGGATTAGTTCACATTTCATGGGTGATATTCCTATTTGTACAACCCAGTATGGGGTCTGTTGTTTTGGGTTTTTTTAACAGAAGTACCACACTGTTGATTCCCATTCAGTTTGTAATCAACCAAAGCCACTCATTTTTTGCAAACAATTTGCTACAGAGACAGTTGCTTTCTAAACTATATTTTCACAGTTGATTAATCCTGCCTGCTATTGTCCATATTTAATAGCAGCTTACTTTTTTCAGCCCATTTTACCTGTCTATTAAGGGGACTTTTACTTCTAGTCCTGTTCTTCAGCATATTTACAGTCTATCCTATGTCACAATCAAATTTAATTATTCTCCATCTTTATCAATATTACTATATTATACCAGAAGCAAGACAGAGCTCTGCAGAACTTCATTCAGTACATCCATTCATTAGGACATTGGCTCATGGATTGCTACTCTATGGATGTAATTTCTCTTGCCTAAAATTTTCTGATGACCAGAGATGATTCACTCACCTGCTAATTGGTACATTCTGACCCTCTCACATTGTGACCCCCTAAATTGTGACCCAGATTCTTTCCTTGAGTAAATATGTAAAGCCAAATCACCATTACAATAGCAAAATGTCTGTCCAGGACCAGAATAGTCATTTTTAACATAAAACCACCAAAGCTTTTAATTCATCCTCACATATGGGGAATAAATTTTATCATAATTTTTTCCATTCTCTGAGACAAATGACAAATGGGCTGAACAAGTTATGGTATATCCTTAATTAAAGTCTCTTCTGTAAGCACATTTCCAAATTCTCTTTGGAATCTCTTTTATGTAACAGAAAATATGTGACACCTGCTTCTGACCAAAAAGAAAGGAAAGCATCATATATGTATCACTATTTCACATGGGACCTATCTATAAATGATTACATTTCACTTCATCTGGATTTCCATCAAACATATAGAAGAGGATTTAACAAGGGCTTAATTTCCAGTTTGTATCGAAATAAATGTAGCTTCCCAAAAAATGCAAACATATAACCCTGGCAGCTCCAAGTCCCTTGAGATGATGTTTTCACTGAAGATGAGAGTGAAGATTTTCCCCAAGTGGGAAAAAAATATTCACTCACTACTTCAGTGAAAAGACAGAGCATATTCTGCTCCCTCCTTCCTGCCTTTTGCTGTGTCTGATTGATTAAAATAGTCTCAAATGGAAGATCTTCAATAACTCTTTGTTCAAATGATACTAAAGTTCCAGAAGTTTCTTTAAAAAAAAAAAAAAAAAAAAAAGTTTCTAGGCCATCTCATTTTTGGTAGCTTTGTCAGTGATCACATTCTCAAGGTAATTTTTTTTAATATATGTATGTCAACTCAGTTGTGAGGTTGGAGATGGAAATCTGAAAACACAAAATTAAAAATATTACATTTCAAAGAAAGCCATCACTGCAAAAAAAAAAAAAAAATCAAATTATAATGTCTGTATCTTTGTTAAAGCTTTTCACATTTTCAGTTCAAATAGTTAAAGCATCATTGGCTGAATTAATAATATCCAGAAGACATACATTCATATTTTCTTCTGAAAAAAATAGTTCATTACAATGGTAATTTTACTAGTTAATTTGTCCTTAAATATGAAGCCATCATTTGCTCCTAAATTTAGTACTGACTGCTTTGCACTGTTTAGCACAAATAATGGAACGTATAAAGAAAGCTGAGATAATGGACTAGCTGCTGATTTAACAGTGAAATCAGTAAAACTGGAAATGTCATCTGGATCGTGAAAAAGTGTTCTGCTGGAGTAAAGAAATGTTCCTACCAGTTCTGCTATCAAAATAAATCTAAACTTCCAGGGTCGTATTCACACACACATTCCACCAGCTTTAAAATACTTTATGACTTCACAGAAGTATAAACCTGTTTAAATTAAGTGTTATAAACCATTTAAATATAATTACTGAAATGGTTAAAAAGCTATGAAGTGGTTAAAAACCTACACCCACGGCACTTCTGATTCAGAATGACAATGGATAATGTCATACTGAAAACTGATGAAAATGGCAAAAATAAAGCAAAGCAAAGACACTCTCTGCCTGTCTTCTCTCAGATATGTATTATTTGACTTTGCAATTATAACATCTATATAAAATTTTGTAATGGAACACTGTAAAAATCAGCCTGTCCTTTAAATGCCAGTATAGAACATCATGCTGGAAAGTGCTTGCCCTGACACTGTATTTTAACAATATAAGTGTATTTTGTAACTGATCTTAAGCCTGAATGCACTAATGACTGATAGATTTGAATAAGGATTTGACTTGCAAACAATTGCTAGAGCTGAAGTTTCTGGAATGATGTCACATTTGCAGTAATATTGTGAGTGTCACATATTTTTGAAAGGAAACACATTTTTTCCTATATTTTCTAATGCTCATCAAATACTGTCCATATACTATACTGTCCAGCAGGTATCATTCATTAGCTAACAATCAGCTTAGTATAGCTGATTAGCATGCTGTACTAGGATATTAAACAAACCTCCTTGGGGTCTGAATATTTAACTGGGGGTCACTTGGAACACACTGAATAATACTGTTGCTCATGTCTGCATTAAAAATTATTTAGATAATAGAAATCAGAAATAACAGAAGGCATTAGATCATGCCGTCTACCCCTATGTGTACAAAGTACAAATTGGGAGCAGAGAATACCTCAGAAACTGCACTAAAGTGAAAGTGCATTTTTCTCTAGCCAGTTAAAGTATGGCTGCTAAATATCTGATAAACAAAAATCTTTAAGGAACTCAAAATCCAGATTTAAACAAGTAATACTTGGAAAATGTTAACAATATAGAATGAAGTAACATTAGGACCTGATCCAAAGCCCTTTGAAATATTTTTCAAAACACATTTTTATTCAGATCAGATTTTCATTTAACATAAGGGGGTGGGGCAGGCATGACACACACAACAACTATGAAAATTGGTCCCAAAAGCACTATCTTTCACCTTCCTTTTTCTTAACAACTAGGTTCCTCAGATATTAATGATAGCATAAATGTAGAAAGACATTGTGTTTCAGAACAGTTCCATTAAAAAAAAAAAAAAAAGCATTGAACACCAAAAACCACTAACTGTGTAAAGAGAATTTAACACTTAGCTTACATTGTTCCAAAGAAAAAATACAAGTACCTTTCAGTTCAGAAGTTTCATCAGTTAACTGTGAAACATTAAACATGATAGATATGTTACTCACCCGTTGCTGTGAACAATCATGTATTATAGAACAAATTGCAAGGATCCCATTCAATTACTCAGTGAAGTGCCCAACCATTTCCCATCACATTTTCATTATTCTAACACATTTGTCAGAACTGAATCCTTAAACTGGGCATTGGCTATTTACACCTGGGTCAACAACCATGAGGTCACAGTGGTTACAGTTCACTGACATCTAATGGAGGGTTTAAATTTTACTAATGTAATCTCACAGCATAAAGTCAGGGCAGTTGGAAAGCACTTATACACAAGGAGACCAGACAGTTCTCTGGACATAAAAAGTCCACAATAAATGTACAGAAATAGATTCTTATAGCATTGTTTTACCAGCATTAGTATAGAATTATTAGCCACATAATAATTCCATGTAAACTACTGTTCCTGCAGTAAATAGCAACATCAGATCAATAATATGAAAATTGTTCCAAAGATTAAGCTAAATTCAGATTAAAAACTTGCTCAAAACCTTTGTTTTCTAACTCATAACTTGTTCCTCTCCCCGTGGTTTCTAATTTTTTACCATTCTTCCTTTAAAATGAAGATTTTATAACCTAGAAGCTCCTAAGTAGTAGCAACTTCTTGTGGGAGATGAGCCCTCCACTGATTTTTCAATAAGGGACATTGGTGAGGACAATGCTATGACCTCAGCCAATGTCACTACAGAGTTCAGAGGGAAATGGGAAATGTGGTTTGGTTCCCCTCTGAGATCACAAAATCACACCAAATTTCTGAGGCTGTAATGGACCTCTAATATCAAGTACAGCCTATGATCCAACACCATGACATCAACTAGACAACATCAGTTGTCACTACAGAGAGCCCTGACTGATAGGACAAGATAGAAAGGCCTTAATCTTAGTAACTGTTAGCTCTCCTCAAGTCTTCTGTTCTCTCGAATTTTCCATAATAAAGCCTTATGCACAAAAGTGCATCACTATTAAAAGTAGCTGACCAGAACTCCATTTTCCTTATTTAGCATCATTACTGTATCCACAGTGACAGCATAACCAAACACAAACCTGTTGTCTTCTCCTGTTTTCTTAACAAGTCTACATCTAACCTAATGTACACAGCATAGCTTTGAGAATAGCACTGTCTGAGATAATGTCACAGCACTAATCATCTTGTCCACCACATCACAGAGCCAGATGAAAAAAGTAGTTACTTGCAGTGCAGGGCACAGGAGTGGAAAGGCTGGAGATAAAATTATATGGTGGAGCAGAACTCTGCTTTGCTTCATTCTCCCCTGACAGCTTCTTCAGGAACGACATGGCCAAAGGTCAAGCAATGCCTTTTCTTTTCAAGGTAATTGAGTAGAGCTCATACTTAGCATGGAAGGAAGTTCAGCATCTCCAGACAAGGCTTGGTGTGCCACAGACTGACTATAATTTTAGTTTTAGACAAATTACTTCAGTCTTTTCACTTAAAGACTTCACCTAAGCATTCAGAAAGCATGCACAGCCTGTTTCACACCACAAATGAAGTAGACTAAGGCAGTGATGAATTGGAGCTGAGACCACACGCTACCCCAGCCTTTTTGAAGGGTCCTGCTCCCTTCTAAACCTTTGCTTCTCTCAACTCATTCTTACAAAGAATTCTTAAGATTAATAAATTCTGATCCGACTTTATAATGTGGGCCATAAAAATGAATGTATGCTGAATAACCATCTGTCTGTGTAGAGTGAACATAAAGCATTCAGTTTTGGTCCTGTTCTCACAGAGTTACCGTCCACTTTTGCAATTGCCTGTGGAAAAACTAGCCAAATCCACTCCATTTCCTCAAGCCCTCTTGTACTTTGTTTCCTTCTGATGTCCCGGGAATGGGAAACTCAGTTTCTGTTGCTAGAGTCAGCCCTTCCATGAATGAGGAATTAGCCACTGAACTAAAACAATAGAGGGCAGGACTTCAGTTCATCAAGGAGACTGAGGGCAGATGTTCCCACCCCTGAATTCTCTTAGGGGACCCATACAAAATCTTTGAATTTTGGTAGGTTATGTACACTATTTAGTTGATGAAATATGAGCAATACTGACGGGATAATTCCCCTCAGTCATGGTCTGAGTTGAAGGAAAACATTTTGCTCACAGCTCATGTCATTTTAATACCTCTTTGTACAGGAAGAAAATGATCACAAAAATAAGTGCTTTTTCCCTCAATTTGAGTAGCTGCTTATTCCGGCATATTACCATGCCAAATGAATTTATTCTCTCTTCCCTGAATTTTTTCCAACAGGTCATAGAGGAAGTGAATAAATATTAATCTTAATTTTTCCCATACAGATAATTTCTCTATAAGAAATGAAAGCCCATATGCTCTTTTGGCTCAGGACTCCTCAACTCTAAAATGTAATCTATAACCTATTGATCCTTATTCCAGTATTGACAACATCAGATAAAATGCTTCCAAAGCTTCCTACAGACAGCCAGAAATTTGGCACTAAGGCCTCACAGCTAGGGAGGAGTAGATGGCCACAGTTTTCTACCAGATTAATAGATTGAGTCTGCCACGGCAGGCTGAGACTCCAGAGGAGCAACTTGTTCCTGTGTTTTGCACTGAAGTCTACACAAGTACAGCAGTCTGGACTCTCTTCCCTGATAGAAGGCAGTGAGCAGACAGCTCTTATGCTTCTTATGCTTAATTTCTTTTTTAACCATTCATAGACAAATTTATTTCTGTAGCTAGCATACAGTGTTCTAGGGCCAAGAAGCCAGGCAGTGGCTTTTTCACTTGAGTATAATCCTGATCTTAATTGTGCCACTTACAGTGATAGTACCTCAGAGTGCCAGAAGTGTAAGGTGGATCTCAATACTGTAGTACACTTCTGCTTTTGCATGATGCATTATCTTCCTGTCCTCTGATCCTCTGAAGAACAAAGGAAAACACTTTGTTCATTTTTTATTTCTCTTGGAATCTGAAAATACTTTTTGTTATTTTACTCCACATGCTATCACAACTTTTTCACCTGAATAGTATAAGAAGGTGAAAGTAAAGTGAACTCTAAATAAAAGCAAGTTACAGCTCTCTTTTAGTACCCTGACTTAAGGTAAGGGACATCTGAAATGAAGTAAATACAGTTTGAAATGTGAATTACTAGGTACATGACTTCCATATCTTTTCTTGGAGTGTCACTTTAGTTAAATACTGTTTATGGAGTTAACCTAAAAAATTATCATGGTTATACAGGTATCTAGAGGACAAAACCAGCAAAACTGAACTGGAAGAGAACAAGCTCCTCTGTGGGACTCTGATCAGGGCAGAGACTGAAGGAGTGAGAAGCTGCAAGAAAGATAATTACAGACACGGTCAGGTTGGCAAGTACCCACATGCTGTGTCTTAATTCTTTTCTTGGCACCACAGAATTTATACAAGCATGATTTAGCATTCACTTTGCACAACTCAAAGTGAATTTTACATTGAGTTTAATCATGCATGCTATAAAAAAATGGAATTATGTCAATCCCATGAGGTGTATATGTATAGTATTTCTTTCAATGCAGCATGACTTTTGAAAAAGTTACTGTCCAAATATCTTTAGTAAGTGTTCTACATGGAAACCTCCTCTTTTTTTGCACCTAAGAGCAAGACTTCCTCTTTTGATGGCTGGATTTTATAATCTTTGATGCAAGCAAAGCGATGTTTGTTGATAAGTAAATGTCCTTTTTTTTTGCAATCAAACTATGTTTCTTCATACTGAAATGGTGAACAGCAGATACTTTCCTTATGATGAAATAAGGAAAGTACCTCTGGGACATTGGGGATGTGTCTGTGAATGGGAATTTCTCTTGTTCTGGAAATTAAAAAGTTGAAGTTGGTGATTGTTGGGAACAGACACTTCCAGGTGGGAGGCTAGCACGAAGAAAAAAACAAAATTATTTCTTCTCCTGTGGTCTAAATTATTATTAGAGACACTAAATGATGGTACATCTATTTCTCGATCACAAAAATATGCTATACTGAAACTGCAAAATGGTAAAAAAAAAAAACCTGTCTGGACTGTTGCCCAGGAGGCTAAGAGGTAGGCAGAAAAGGACTTACCTCTAGTAAGATGCTCTGTTTCTATAGTTAGCCGCTCACCATCTGCTCTTGGAAGGTACCAGAAGGAGGACATGAACTCACTTATCCTGTTGATCCTACTGAAGCCTGGCAGCCAGTAAGGATTTTTTCTCCATTCCAAACACTGGTGCAAATTACAATAGCAGAAACAGCAACATTTCTAAAAAACCAAACCAAACCAAAAATACCTTGTACATTTTAAATGCAAACTGTAACTTTTATATCAAAATGAAGTGACTCAATGTCTTAAAATAAAAGAATGCTTTCAAAAATATATCTCTGAGAGTGCCTGCCCTGCCCTCTGGGCAACCAGACCCTTGGTCACCTTGACTATTCCTGTCAGAAGGTGGCACGTCCACATGAGCCTTCCTGTCTCCTGTGCCCCAGCTTTCACAACCAGTTTTGAATGCTGCTACTCAAATACCTTTGGGGCTTCTGATGAAGTGCTTCTTATCACTCACCCTCCTGGAAACTACAGAATTTTTTTTTTTTTCTTGTTGACCTATTTGTTTGGGTTTTTTGTTTGTTTGGTTTTTTTCTTTTCTGGTTTGTGGCTCCTATAAAAAAAAAATCAAAGGCAGATTTTTACATTGCAGAGCTGGGCCAATGTGGGCAGGCACTAGATCTGTCAGTCTTCCTGGCAGGCTGGAGCTGGAAACATAGCCTGTACAAAACAGTCTAACTGAAAACCTTCTAATTTCAGCATTTATTAATTGAATATAAAGACCTACTGAGCCTTTGATTAAAGACCACATGGATCAGAAGTTAACCCTGACCAAGTCCCATGTTTGTAGACATGCCTCTTGCCTTGGCAAAAACCAGCCTTTTCCCTCAGTCTAGCTAAATTAGCTTTTATTTGTATTTACTGCCCAGATTATAGATCAAGCCCAAACTCTGTTTTATTTATATAAATTTACTAGCTATACTTCATAACTACTTTACAGTTGATATAGGGCATGATGAAACAGTTCCATTTCCTCCTCCTCTAGAGGGGCTCTTCTCAAACCTCTTCCATCATTGGGCCCCCTGGTTTGCTGCCATGGCCGGACCCTGCACAGACTTTAGCATACATGAGGTGCAGAACTCCAGCACAGCTGAGGACAGGTAGGCATGGGAGGACATGAGCCGCAGGGAAACAGTGCCTCAGTGCCACGGAGGACAGGTCTCCATGCAGTGTCCAGGAGCAAGCCTGGCCCTGGCTCTGCTGTGTAACATCCAGGAAGTTACCAGACTGCTAGTCTGCTGCAGGTGAAGGAAGGCTGCAGAGGAATATGGAAACTCCAAGCAATACAAGGGATTTTATGAAGAGAATGGTAATTTTAATAAGAGTTTTACTAGTAGGAAGCCAGCCTCTATTCTGGGTCTGCTATGCATGCATACATATGCCAAGAGAAAATTTTCTGTGTCTTAAAGTAACTTTGAAATGCTACACAGGGAAAGCAGTTACCTAATCACATCTTCATACTTTCTTCACTACTGATGCTGCAGAGGAAGTTAAGCAACAAAAACTAGCATCTCTACATTGCAACTTTTGTAACACCCTGGGTAACTTCCAGCCAGCACAAGCAGCTGCATTTCACTAGCATATGTAATTATGTAAAAGAGCACCATGAGTAGCCACGGGGCTTGCAATAAAAATGGAGATATATTGAACCTCCCATAATCAGAGCAGAAAGCAATTCTATATGTAGAAAATAAAAGGAATGTTCCTGCTCCTATTCTGATGCTTAAAAACGTGTCAGGTGTTTGTAATTTCCTTTTAAATTAAGTTATGCCAGAGGAGAATTTGGCCTTAGTAAAAGCAACTTCGTTGTTCCCCTGCAGAGATGGACTGCCTGTAAGCAATCTCTAAAAAGACCTCTACCTCTTTATGTCTATTTAGAATTATATTTTTAATTAATTGCATTAGGCATCTCCTGTTTTCCAGCCCATGAGTGCTCATGAAGAAGTATAACTGAATTATTTTATCTAAGTGGAATTTCATCCATCATCAATAGTTACTTATAAGTTCACTATTAAGTCAACTGGAATATAACCTCAGATATGCAGGCTCTTCCCAGACATATTTTGGAGTACTGACATTGTCACACTGCCTGAGCTTCACTCTGGCAGGTGAAGTGCTCTCAACCTGCATCCTCTCTCCTATGCTCAGGGACCACATGAACCCTCTCACAGCTTAACTGGAGGGAATTTATTTCTTGAGAGGCAAGGTGGCAGCACTTGCTACCCACTTTCTTGAGAGTCTGGCACTGAAAACCAAAAGTTTTAGTAAAATAAAGTAAATAATTTTTCCTGGCTAGCATTGCTTAAATATCCACAGGAACAAGAAAGGTTCTGGGTCCTGCTGATCCTGCTTGACCTTTTATTGCCAGCTGGCTCCAGTCTTACTCTTTAGTTTTCTATGATTTTATATTCCTGATGGTTTCCATGTAAATATTGCATTTTTGCTACTCTTCTCTAGTCAGCGTATCTCCCAGATATGTTCAATGGGAGATTACTGACCTGGCAGCAGGTCACTATTCTTTGTAAGCTTCTCAATATATGTCCAGCTCTCATTTTCGCTCAATTTGTTTGTTTTAGCACAAGGAAGCCACTGCTCTGAATTGTGCCTGATCCTCTTATTAGTTGCACTTAGCCAGATCAAGAAAAAGAAAATAAAAAAAACCTAACCAACAATCCCCTAAAAACTAGCAGCTTCAGGAGAACGTGTGCAGAAGACTTCAGTAAAAAATGCTTTTCTACATATTACTGTTTGTTGGCATCATCTCTCTATGGTGGCATTGGAGGGCAAGAGACAGCATGAAGACTATAAATCCCTCTGGAAAATATATATTCATCACTGGATGTGACACTGGATTTGGAAATATGGCAGCAAAGATTTTTGATAAAAAGGGATTCCGTGTTTTTGCCAGCTGTCTGACTGAAACAGGAGCCAAAGGGTTAAAAGCTGTGACCTCGGAGCATCTTCAGACAGTGCTGCTAGATGTGAGAGATTCAGACCGTGTTAAGAAAGTGGCTGCATGGATCAAAGCTGAAGTTCAGTCCGAAGGTGAGTTCCAGAATATCTGTCAGTTTTATTGGAGTAGTGTTTACAAAGGCCCATGATCCTATGGCATTATTTTCCTAATTTTGAGTCTTAAATCTGGTTTACTATGATCTCCCATAGTACCAATTCTACTTAATGCTAAATTCCAATCTCCATTTGGCCTTTCATCTCTTCATAAAATTGCTTATAACTTGCCAAAGTGCTTTTATTTGAAACTGTGTTTGGTTTCAGGCCAAAAGCGATTTTTTCCCCACAAGAAAACCTATGAGTAATCTTGGACCAGTAAAATATTCATTCACACAACTCTTAACAGCTGATACAAGAGAAGTGGTTTATATTTTTGTATTTTCCCCTCCCACATCTGAGGGTTCAGAAATATTTTTCAAGGCAGCCTAGTGTTTTTTCCCTACCTCCATCTCATTTTTTGGAGCTGACCATTTAAAAAAAGACCCTTCCCATCTCCAGTTGGGGCATGTCAGTCAATGTGAGGCATAAGTTCTCTGCTACAACAAAAATGTCAGTAGAGAGAAAAAGAATTGTGAAAGCCTTCTTTGTCACACAGTTGCCATCTTGTTTTCAAACATTTGAGAAGGATTTTTGTTCGTTTGTTTTGTTTTTGTTTTTGTTCTGTTGTTGGTAGGAAGAGCTGCTCTTTATTGTCCTGGTACATCACCTATCTCAGAACCAGGGCACACTTACTTGTGTGTCAGGACACTCTTATATGTGGCTTTTTGCCACTCCTGCTGTTCTTTTACTGCCTTTTCTCCCACAAAAAGCCAACATCACCCCCTGCTCAAAATGATGTAGCAAGGGGAAGACTATGCAAAGGGTGATGGAAAGCATGGTAATAAAACCTGGACACTGAGAATAAAGCTGAATACTGTAAGGACATTCTCAAGCAATTCCTCCACATCTTCACTGCATTCTTGGTCACCCACTGATTTTCTGTGAGGTCTCAGACAGTTCAATTAATCTGCCACATTAGGTGTAAATTTGCTTCCTGACTTTCTTCTTTTTTTTCCCTGCAGGTCTTTGGGGGCTTATCAATAATGCTGGGATTATGGGGCCATCAGCTCCTGCAGACTGGTTGGATATTGAGCACTTCAGAGAACCAATCGAAGTTAATTTAATTGGACTCATAAATGTTACAATAAATATGCTCCCCTTAATAAAAAAAGCAAAGGGAAGGATAGTAAATGTATCCAGTGTCGGAGGTCGTCTAGCATTCAGTGGTGGAGGCTATTGTCCTTCCAAGTTTGGTGTAGAAGGATTTAATGACAGCTTAAGGTATAACACTCACTATGAGGAAAGACTGCTCTTTTTTTCCCTCATGGTCATGTACTAATTAAAAACTGGCACATTAAGAATAGGAGCTGATCTATAATCCTAGCAGCTGGTATAAAATTAAACAATACTAAACAGTTTGGACTAACTCTTCTTAAAAGTTATTTTTCTCACCACAAATTATGCCACTTTTGAAACAGTACAAAACCTCTTGGGCACACAAGCTGTCCTCAAGTATTACTGAAGCGTAGATGTTACTTTTATTGATTCACAACAAACCTATCTTAGTGTGCACAGAGGCCTTATTGCAGAGGAAGCTCTGCTGAAGGGAACTGTAATGTCTCTGTAATATGAACCTAATTGTCCTAATTGAAAAGTGCACCTAGAAACTTTCAGCAGCTGCACATCCAGAAAAAATACAGAGTGAGCTACTGAATGATGGCTTCTTTTGTCTAAGCTTTATTCTCCAAGGGGTCTTCTCTTAACTATAATGATCATTACAGAGGTAGAGAATACAGCAAACTAATCCCAGGGACCACCATGGCTTCTCCTTTTAACACAAGATTTGCATGCCTAAATATATAGTGTCATTTTAAATACTGGGACACTCTCACAGGGCTCACAGCTATGAGATGGGGCCAGAAGGAACTGTACCAATCTGTACCATCAGCTGGAGGCCTACAGGCATTCCCTAAGACATGTAGAACTTTTATTTAGGCAGCCAGCCAGTCTTACAGAGGAGTCAGATAACTAATGAGCTACTGAAAGGTGAACTAGGATGTGAAATACACTATGCCAGCTACTGCACGGTCACTGCCCATGCATGTTCACACTCTACAAAGCAGGTAAGATGTTACCCCTAGATGAAAGAGGGATGAACTAAGCTGGAAGTTCACAACCATGAACAAACTTCACAGTATGTGTGTGCTAGTGTGCCATGTAAAGACAGAAATAAAAGTGTTAGTGCAGAAAAAAATCCCATAGTAGTAAAAATAATGTCTAATGTCATTAAATCTGGACTGTCTTTGCAGGAGAGATATGAAAGCTTTTGGAGTTAAGGTCTGTTGCATTCAACCTGGACTGTTCCAAACACCATTAACCAATCCAGCAAAGATTATAAAGGAGAAGGAAATTATTTGGAATAATCTTCCCCCTGATATTAAAACACAATATGGAGAGGACTATTTTCAGAAAGGTGAGGCAATTTCTGGACATTTGACTCAAAAGAAGAAATGCATTTCTTGCTGAGAAAGCCTTGCAAAGTAGCATTATATATTCTCATCATTTTTTGAAAGACTGATGTGAAAAGTTACTCTTCAAATGTATCTGCACCATAATATGACTATTCACACAAACGACTTGTACTGGGAAGCTTTATTGAAACCTCAGTTAAAGATTAATTATTCAGGTTGGCATGAATCTCTTAGCCAACTCCCAGAGAAACTTTTCTCTGATGAGGTAATCAATGTGCTCAATGTGCTTTTTTGTCATTATTATTTATTTATTTAGTAATCAAATAGGGATCAATTCCCTTTGATTCTCCTAGCCCCAGTGGTGATGAAGTCTTTCAGGACCTGTCTCTTAGACATTTATTAAGCCTGCTTGAACAGGAGCTGCTTGGCTTTTGATCCTTGGACTCTCCTGTCCCTTAAATTTCTTCTGTACAAATGTTTCACAACTTTCCACAAAGTAATTTCCTTTCTACAAGAGACTCATTTCCAACTACAGCATTTCTATTTCCCTTTGCCTCTTATGTAGTTACATTTATTCTGAGCTATCAATGCTGGTTGCCTGTCCCCAAACCATACTGGTCCAGTTTTTCCATGACTGTTGCACAATTAAGGGTAACTAGGCTGTTCTAGGGCATCAACTATATCAGAAGGTCACTATGGATGGGCACTTGATCCTTAGAAACTGCTACAAATTCTTCTGTCAGGAGAAGCAAGGAATACCAATTCCTTAGTGAAATTGCACAGATCAGAGTGGGGGGAAGAGTTACAGCAAGTCACCTTGCCTGACTGTCACTAATGTCCTCTTTTTCTGAGCTTTGCAGATGCAGCAAAGAAACAAAAACTGTCCAAGATCTGTGTTAACAAGGATATTTCTCTGGTTGTTCAGTGTATGGAGCATGCTTTAACAAGTCTTCATCCATGTGCCCATTATGTTGTTGGTCAGGATGCTAAGTTGTTTTGGAATCCCCTTTCAAGAATGCCAGCAGTTATACAAGACTTCATACTGCTGCGGAACAGAGAAGAGCTCGCAATTTCCCATGCAAAGTAAATATTTGCCAATATATCCTTCATCACAGACTGGGCTGATTCTATAAAATCTGTCCTTCATATCAGCATGATAGAAACTAAACATAAAATACACATGCATTCCCTAGAAATGTAAGAAATCTATCTATTTCCCCAATATCTACTACTATTTTTTAAAAATGACATTATTTAATTTTAAACATGTAAACCCAAAAGAACAAAGGAACTATTAAACTTTTTGAAATTACTTGGATTTTTCAGTTCCTTCACCTTTAAGGTGCTCAGTTTGAAAAACCCTGAAGGCTCCAGTTTTCGTGAAGATCCTATCAGTTTTGAGGTCAAAGAAACTGTGGTTGCCTTTCTTTGGTACAGTCCTAACTGGGGAGAAAGCAAAATAAAGTGCCCAAATCATGGAGTTTGTTGGGATTCCCACTCCTTCCTATTCACAGGACTTTGCAAGGCTTAGGGCAAGGCATTTTGCGGATCAGCATGCTAAATCTTGAGGATCAATAAAATCCAGCTCTATCTCTCTGTTGTAAAGGATCCATAGCTACATACATAGAATATGGATCAAATTATGGGGGTCCAATACCTGTAATTAAGGTAGTGAAGGGCTAAGTTTGGGTTGTTTGGGTTTTTTTGTTTGTTTTGTTTTAAAAAAATGAGTTTGCAAGACTTCAAGTCTGGCAGATATTTCTTGGCATAAAAATAATAGCTCTATGTCTCGCGAGATGCTGAGTAATTCCTGTGGAGAGGTGCTGCTCCTGTTCAGTTCCTGACACAAGTGCCTGTTAACACCAGGCTCCACTGGAATTAATCATGGCAAAGTGCTTGAGAATTGCAGAGACCCCACACTGAGTCTGTAACCACGCACTGTTCAGGAAGCCTTTTCCCACTGCCACGGAAACTACTCAGCAATGAAACAAACGCTTCTCTCGCACTGGTGAATTTGCTGTAATGTGATGAGGCTAAAGAGCAAGTTACCCTGTGGCTATCCATATAGTGCTGGTTTTCAATTTAGTTCTATGGAGCTTGCAAAGCATCAGTTCTATTTTTCTCAGTTCAGTTTATGCTTAGGCTTTAGCAGAGACACTGAATTCCAATTCAGAGTCATTGAAAGTTATTCTTTCTAGAATAGGTTTGAGGTGACTAACTCTCAGCTGTCGACTCTTACTGAGGTATTGACGACATGGCTGTAGTACATTTTATTTTAAAACCAACTTTCTGTCAATAGAAGTGACAGAAAAGCCAAGTTTTCTTTATTTAACATTTAATCCAAAGGCTGCTGTACGTCTGTCTGGTGAGCTAGTAGCTTACCTGTCCCAATCTGCATGAGCTGTTAGCTTTCTAGGCAAGAGATCAGTCTATCCAGAGCATGTAGCACTGGGACTGAGGGATGTGAATCTTCTCTGAACTTAGCAGACTGCCCTGGTGTAACTTCACACAGGGCCTGTCTAGATGCTAAATGTCTTTTTTTTTCTCCACCAAGATGATGCAGCCAAAAGTGATTAGGGAAACAAAGAAAGTATGAAATGATATCACCCACTCTGAAATTTAGCTTTAGAAATTAGAGGTTGGCTTGTTTAATTCAGTCTCTGTCAGATCACAGGTATACTATTAGCTGCTGTGAGACCTGCATGCTGTGAAGATTAACATTTAAAGGAAAATACAAACAGATTTTGGGACAGGACACACTACCTGTAAACATATTTTTTAAATTAGAACTGCATGAAAAATAGCAGCTGCTCAATATATTACTTCTTACTGTACAGAGGGCCAGATTCTGCTGGCATTTTCTCTCCTGGAACCAGATGCCTCATTGACTCAAATGGCAGCAATAAAAGCCAGTGACTTCCGGAAATGAGCAAACCAATGCTACTGCAATCAAAACCTGAAGCACAAAGGTGTGCTTCAAAACTTGCCCTTGATCAACAGGAATATTAGCTTCTTGCTTTTCACTTGAGAACCAAATTTCTGTTGCCAAAGCTTTCACAGAATCACAGAATGGTAGGAGCTGGAAGGGACCTCTGGGGATCATCTAAGTCCAACCCCTTCTAAAGCAGGATCAACTAGAGCAGGTTGCACAGGAACACATGCAGGCAGGTTTTGCAACTCTCCAGAAAAGGAGACTCCACCACCTCACTGGACAGCCTGTTCCAGTGCTTCATCACCTTCACAGTAAGGAAGATTTTTGTCATGTTTAGGTGGAACTTCTCATGTTCTAGTCTGTGCCTATTGCCCCTTGACCTATCACTGATCACCACTGGAAAGAGACTGTTCCCATCCTCTTGACACCTGCTCTTTAGATATTGATAAGATCCTCTCTGTCTTCTCCAGGCTAAACAGATCCAGGCATTTCAGCCTTTTCTCATAAGAGAGATGCTTCAGTCCTCCAAGCAGGCTATTTTTTTTCCACATCTTTTCTAGGTGTCAGGGATCTCACTACAAAATACACTTAAGGAGTCAATGGGAAATCAAAGTCAAGTGCTGCTTTCTACAGATGTAAGACTGTCTCATGCTAAGCCCTCTAACAAAAAACTACATATGGAGTTTATGAGCTTATGTGGTTTCTTGTCCATTAAGCTCCCTCCTATGCTGTGCTCTGAGCAAATCTGAGAATCCCTGGGAGAAAGGGAACTTATTTAAAAAATTCCTTTTTTCAATGTTTTCCAAGATGCTAAGCAAGATCTAGTCAGCTTTCTGAAACTATTTTCTACAGTTCAAAACCATTTTCCTGAGGGGGGATGGGGGGGGAATTAGCAGTAGAGAAACTCCTTTTATGTTTTTCCTACATTTGTGTTGCAAGGGATTATTACCTACAACAGCAGAACTCCTGACACAATACTTTTGGAGAAATGTTCCCCTGTGACAAGCTCTGTATGCTGTTGGAATGCTCTTTTGTGGTCATTTCAACCACCCTGCAGAGCCTTTCATTTGAAGGGCCAGACAGGACCAGGTAGACCCAGCAGGCATGTCTGCTAGGCTTGTGCTGGAGAGAAGATCTCTGCTAGCCACCCATTGAATCCCCATGCCTCCAGCAAGCTGCACACATCTCCTGACTGCCCTGAGAGTGCTGAAAGCTCAGTAACAGCCAACAATGCAGCTGAGGCTGATGTGGTACTCAGAGTAGTAAAAGAAGCAAGAATTTCCAGACCCAAGCAAAAAAAGAGCAGGGAAAGAAACTGGAAGAGGAAGAAGAGCTACCCAACAAGCAGAGGATGAAATAACAACTCTGCAGCTCCTGCCAGGGACCAGATGGACACATCACTGACCAGTCTGGGATGGGCTGCCATTGCCATGGTTTGCTCAACTGAACAGGGCCAGATTACTTCAGCTTCAGCCTACCACCTTGCTTGGTTTCCCCAGTTTTAATTTCCTTTTCATTCAGTTAGTTTCAAATCAATGTTCCTAAAAAGATTAATCATTCATTCTGCTGTTCAGAACAGTCTTTGCCCAAGCCTCCTTACTGCCAACAACATTCAGCACCACCACAGTGCTGTGAATGGGGAGGAGTGAAGAGTGAGGAAAATGAGTTCTAATTACACATTTACCCAGTAGCACTCAGAGCTGGATCAGAAGTGCCCAGCAGTCTGGGCCAGAGAGCAAACAAACTAGCAGACTAGCAGTTATATGTTAGAGTCTTCTCCCATGCAAACTGTAGAGCTTCTCTTTGCACAGTTTGTACAACTTGAGCTTTTATTTCATAGAATGTTTTGAAACAGAATGGTTTAGAATTTGAAAAATATTGCTTAGTTACTTAGGCAATTGATTTGTTTCTAATATCAAAAAGCTGTCCTTAGACTGCAAAAAAAAATTTCCACCCTGAAAGTTTTCACACACAAGGCTGTATCTTAAAAGATTAAGTCAGATCAATAATAGCTTGCTCACATGCAGGAGAAAAGGTGGAGGTCTGAACCAAGCTTTGTTAAATTATTGGAAAGAATCCTGCTGGTTTCAAAACAAAGGACAGATCAGTCCTTCCCAACTGGGTAGATTAGCTCTCTCTAATGAGTCTTGACAGTCCCCCAGGCTCTGTAGATTACTATATATAGCCAGCAATGCTTCTACACCATAGGTAGGATAGGCAGCCATGGAGCATTTACAGAAGATTAATACTGAGTAAGTCCCTAAGGCAGAAGCATCACAGCACATGTCAAAGTCATTATCAACAGAATAGAGAGTGGCTGTGCTTATCAGCTGAGGTACAGCAATCAGAAAGCACCATCCAGCACAGAATTTACAGTGAGATTTTTTCAGAAACTATCACCATGAGGGTCTTGGTCCACAATCTTCTGAGTTTGACTCTGGCTGTTTCTATATTCTAACACTGGAAATAACTGGTGAAGGAAACTCATGAACACCTGGAGGTACAGACTGAGCTTGTAGATGTCTCCCCAGAATGTGAGTAACAACACAAACCCAGTTATAGTTATATTGTTATAGTAAGCATTACCAATTACATGCATTTTCAGAATAGCTTAGAGAATTAAGCACTTGTTTTTGAGTGCACAGACAAGAGAACATGTCATCTCTTCTTTTCTAGAGTGATTTTAACAATTGTTGCTTATCTCAGCACCTACAGGGTCTCAATAAAATGCTAACTCAGGAATGTTCTTCCCAACACCTGGAATCTTTCTCTACTCCTCTGTTTTCAGTTACTGGGTCAGTCACCTAACAGTTTACAGAGTCTTTTTTTTTTTTTTTTTTTCCCTTGGATCTTTTAACAATGCTACAGTAAAAAACTGAACTGCAAGTCATACAATGAAAGACAATCATTCCAAAAAATCAGCCCCCGTTGCATCATAGTACATTCACCTCCCTGCAAAATGCAGAGTGGGAGAGTTTGGAGATATATTTCTTTTAAGGTAACATACTAAGATCTTAAGTTTTCTGTTGACCACCAAGCTGAATTATCACCCCGACATTTTTACACAGCATACAATAAAGCACTTATTTTCCATGAAACATAAGCGCAGAACCCTGCACATGCAGGAACAGCTCACCTAAGAGGAGATGTGATGTGTTTGTGCCTGCATATTTGTTCAATTTGTTAACTAAGACCAGGGGGTTTTAGCTCTGGCAGGATGACTGATTATTAAAATTTGTACTTTCTAGACTCTGGAGATTCATCAGATTGTTGTCTGATACATCTAAACCTTCCACTAAGTGCTGTACGAGTGCTGTTTCTATAGAACGCCTGTTCCTAAATGTCCCCTTGGCAGTTCTTCCTCAGCATGTCTATCAGGTCACTCTAACCCATCGCAGAATACTGACTTCTAAAGGTTTGCACTGTCAGCACAGTGATGGATAAAGGAATCCAAAGCACATCCATAACCTAAACTTCACCCCAATTTGAGGTTCTTTGGCATGACTACTAAAGCAAACTTGCTGTGGGAGTAAATCGGCAACAGCCCCCTTTAAGACAATCTATGTGCTTCAGTTTCCATTAGTTCAGAGAAGCAGAGCGATGCTGTATTTTGCAGTCATCCAAGGATCTTAAAGGGCTCTTGGTGTAGACATGCTGCTTTTCTCTAAAATCAATTGCTTTTATAATGGCACTTGTCTAAGCATAAAGAAGCCAAGCTCTATCTCAAGAGTTCTCAATTTGCCAGGTAAATATCAAAGTTTTAATGGAAAGTAGAATTTGCCTTTAGCTATTTACTGGCTACATTAGTAATCAGAACTCGATATTTATGAAGATATATCAATACTCTTGAAATATCGTGCTGACCTTTTCTCTGGAAACAGAGAGTCTCTGCCGCTCCAGGCAGCTATTTCAAAATCAATATTCCCCTGGAAGACAAGTGGCTTTTTAAGTGCTCCACAATTATCAAACTAGAAATATTTTTCATAACAGAACTAGACTATTTTCTTGGAAGAAAACTTTAACTGAGACTTTTTCTTTTCATTCTGACCCCAGACTCCTTCCAGCACCAATGACATCATCTAGCAGAATAAATACTGTCAGAAGGCTCCAGCCAAGCAAAACCCACCATGGTGCTCAACAGCAAATGTCCATGTGTTAGCAGAGAAGGAGCACTGGTACTAGGCATTTAGGGATTAGTAACACTGGCCCAGGGCTGACAGAGAAGAGAGGAGCAATAAAGACTCCACACACAGTGGTGCCATCTCTGCCATCACCCCTAGAGCCCCTTGACTTACAGAGCTTCTGTGCCAATCACTGCTATCTAACCACATGGACTAACACTAACTAGAGCAGTCCCAGGCATCTCTCTTACAGAAGCCAAGTAGGCATCCTGGCCAGACACCCCAAGACTTCTCCACAGAGCCCGATTTCAAATTTAAGCTGCTTTCCATCAGTGCAAGCTCACTGCCTGCTGCTTCCTCCCTACAGCACAGCCAAGGAAGGAATGTGCAGTTTACAGCTCCTGTTTCCAATTAGATTAATATTTTTTGCAAATCTCTAATTATTTAATTAAATTTTGTATTTGGAAAAAGGTGATATTTGGAAAAAGGTGAACTGAGTCCTAAAATGATCTACCATAGCACTAACTTGCTGAGTAGGTTGCAGAGATTTACTGGTGTGGGGTTACAGGAGCCTGCTGGTAGCACCTCCTCTCTCTCTCTGTCTCTCTGTGTAGCTCAGCTCCAAATTCTAAATCAGCAGCCAAAGGAAATGTCATTGCCTGGCACGCCGTTGCAAATAGTCTGGAGGTATCTATGATCAGCTGCTGCAACATCCTGTTTTCAGACTTTATTTTACAGCACAGAAGCCTGAATTAGCCTGAGCTCTTTCACACAGTTTTAATGGCACTTTGTCAGAGTACACTCTGTGAATCCTCTCAGAAAATAAATGTCACCAACTCAGTGAAACATTACAAAGACAATTCCAAAGTGCGTATGTGCAGGAACTCTGCAATCCTTGACAGACTTAACAGGGACAGTTGCAGAAAAAAAAGCCAAGTATCTAAGTGAAGTACCTGAACTAGAGGGCCACTTACATTAGCCTCAAAACAACAGTGAGATGGGCTGCTAAAATAACCAGTGCAGCACAGAGACCAGTCTAACAACCCCAAAATACTGCCTCCCTGTAGATTGCAGTGGAAGGAGAAGCAAACTCTTAGCTGTATACATTTGCTTAACATTTTAAAATCAGCATTAATCCATAGATCAGAAGTCCATATGAGGCACCCAGCTATGTAAAATAAGATCATTAAGTGGCAATGAATGTTGTCATTTGTTATCATTTACCAGCCATGTGACTGATTTAATTATTTAATGAGAGTCCAACATTCATTCACTATCATATTCTGAGATTTCTTCTGTTCCTACTTGGTGAAGTGGCAGCAAAATTAAGAATCAAAATAAATCCAAATGACCCCATGAATTCAGTAGGAACAAGAGCACAAGACAGGCTCTAGCAACCAGGTCTAATATATTGGGTATATATTAAAGGTAATAATATTCATATCTTAAGGTAGAAAGACCCCTTCCTATTTGATCACTTTCAGGATGTAAAAATAATCACAAATTCCTTTTCTTTTAAAGTATCACTTCATTCTTTGTATACAATCACATCTGAAAGGCCAGATGTCTGTACCTCTACAGATATGCAGGTAACTAGAACCTAGTGACTGCTTAGTATCTGTAAAAAAAGTTTAATAGAATGCCCGAGAAATGCTTACCAGCCTTCCTATTAATACTGTCCTTAATGTATTATTTTGGTAAAATTTTTGCATAATCCATAAATACAAATAGAATAACAGTAATGAATCATGAAGATTTTAGATGGCAAGAACTCTATTCTACATTTATCAGATTTTTTTAATAAACAAACAGTATCGACTCCATCAGTTAGGAAGCCTTGTGTACCCTCAGTGCCTTTTTTTTATTTTTTTCTTTTTGAGGGCAACATCTCCACGCATTTCCCCATTTCTCTATACAATCAAACTCCCTATATAATATGTCCTACTGTGCTGTGTCTCAGTGCTAAACAGCTGATGAATGAGGAAGGAGACAGAAGACTCTGGCACTGTCCCAAATTCTGCCTTGTCTGGGGTCAGAGAGCAGATCACTCACCATCACACAACACAAGTCACACAAATTACTCATCAGACCCACCACTACTCAGGCTTTTCTAGTTGTTCTTGTAGTCACTCTGCATCTGTGCTACAGGTCAGAGCAGCCTGGGTGGCATCATACGGGTGGTCAGAGAGAACCGTCTTTTTTCTCAGAGAAATTCTTCTCTCCAGTATTATCACCAACATCCACAAAAAAGCCCAGACGCTACTGTGAGAACTGACACAGTCATTCCTTTCAGTCTAAAACATCCTGAAAGGACATGGCTGACTAGAAAATTTGGTCAGCAAAGCTTGAAAACAGTGGAAATCTACTAAAAAAGATAGGGAACATT
>JANIJG010008372.1:0-24516 GCA_024611175.1 Megaceryle torquata | reverse complement strand
AGGACATGGCTGACTAGAAAATTTGGTCAGCAAAGCTTGAAAACAGTGGAAATCTACTAAAAAAGATAGGGAACATTTTGCCAAGGCACGTATTATTCATGGATCCTGACCCCATTGTGCCAAAGCTTCCACCCCTGCTCTTCCCTGAGAGGAAGATCTGCAAGCAGAAACAAAGTCCCTCATGGGAATTGTGTCTGAGGAAGCTGTAGAGTTGGCTGAACACATTTGCTTCATTACATTTCTAGATGATTAACTTATTTGCTTGCAGCTCTCGCTTTCAGACTTACTGCACATAGCAATTTTGGCTTCCATACTTTGTCTCATCATTTACTGGCTCATCAGAGACAGTCACAGAGTGAGAAACCTGAGAGGAAAGCATGTCTTCGTAACTGGCTGTGACACCGGACTTGGAAACGCACTGGCTAAATGGCTTGACAAAAGGGGATTTTGTGTCATTGCTGCATGTGCCACAGAAAAAGGAGCCCAAGAGCTACAGTCCCACTCCTCACTCTCATTGAAGACTGTGAAATTGAACTTAGATGACTCCAACAGCATTTCCAGGGCTATTGTGTTTGTGACCAAGGAGACAGCTGGCAAGGGTAAGTGGCAAGGCAATTCCCAGGAAAAATTGATCTGTATAACCAAATGTGTTCTACCTAAAAGTTCTGGTGCCTCCCCACTCTCTGCAGAGAAGTTTTTAATCTTACTGATGAAATGCAGTCACTCTTCAGCACTATCATTTCTCCCTTCAAACAGATTCTCTCCAGCAATGCTTTTGGGCTTCCCCTTGCTTTCACCAACAGGGTGCCTAAAAATCTAGTTGCCCACTTTATTAAAATCGGATCATTCCCAGGTCTGATTTTCAGTTGCAGGAGGAAGGTGCTAAATGCTTCCAGAAAGAACTTTCTTGATAATAAAACCAGCTCACCTGATGAAAAATGCCTGGTCCAGGGTTTCTTCAGCCCTCCTCAACTAAGCAGAAGGGACTTTTTACAAGGGCTTGTAGTGACAGGATGAGGGGTAATGGCTTCAAACTTGAAAAGGGTAGGTTTAAATTAGACATTAGAAAGAAGTTCTTCACTATGAGGGTGGTGAGACACTGTAACAGGTTGCCCAGAGAAGTTGTGGGTGCTCCATCGCTGGATGTGTTCCAGACCAGGATGGATGGGGCTTTGAGCAATCTGGTCTAGTGGGAGATGTCTGCCCATGGCAGGGGGTGTTGGAACTAGATGATCTTTAAGGTCCTTTCCAACTCAACCCATTCTATTATTCTATGATAATTACTAATGCTTACCTCCTCCAGCAGAATCCTGCTTCCAGCTTGTGGAAAGCCACATGCTCTCGGTCAGCGTAACCACTGCTAATGCTGTCACCTCAGTCTGAGAAACTGTTTATGGAGGCTGAGTGCTGGACTTTTGGCCTCTCCCTTCAGGCACAAGCTGTCCTCAGCAAACTCCTGGAAGCGTCACTATCTAAAGTTCCTCAAGTAATTGATAAGGTAGTAAAGCAGTATTATCAATACACAGGGTAAAATGAATATTTTTAGAATCATTGACTAATTTTGCACATCTGGTTCAGACCTTTAGACCCCAAACCAGAAAAATCAGTCTCTCCATTTTTATGTAGACTATTTCCACAAGAATTTAAGTGCATATTAGGAACCACATACTTGAATGGCTCTAGGTAATAAAGTCCAGCACGGTGGCCCATATCTCCAACTGAAATAATATTCCTTTAATACTTTACCAGTGCTCTTTTAGAGTCATTGCCTAAGGCCTTCGGCAAATTTTGTCAGATGTACAGAATAGATCACACAAGCAAATCCTAGACAACTGTATTCATCTCACTGAAGTTTTTGTTCCCAATGTTACATATGAAACTCTAGGGTAAAATATTGGCACATACTGAAATAAATGGGTTTATGATCCTCATAGGGCTTTTTGGCTTGGTGAGCCAAGCTGAAGGAACAGCACCCATAGCACCCACTGACTGGCTGAGGATTGAAGATTTCCACTCGGTGCTGGATGTCAGTCTGCTGGGATTGATTGAAATCACACTCAAGCTTCTACCACTTCTGAAAAAAGCCAAGGGAAGAGTAGTCAACCTCATTAATGCCAAAGGCCTCGTGGCTTTTGTAGGGGGTGGCTATAGACTGTCAACATGGGGCATGGAAGCTTTCTCTGATACCTTACGGTGAGTAGCTAGAAATACATGCACGAATCCAAGAACAAATTCCAGATGTGCTGAGGAAGGATGACTGTGTTTGCCTGTCTTGTTTTCTCTCTGAAAATCTTGCCTAGAGGGGAAAAGGAAAATAAAGGGTGTTGGTCACTGCTTTGGGATTTCAGTCTCCAGTACTATGAACATACCCACTAGGAAACTGTACTGAGAAAAATGTTCATATCCTGGGCAAGTTGAATTTAGATGTGCTTGCCCGTTTACAACCCGTTTTATTTTGCATTAATGCTTCACAACCTGAGCTGGGCAGTTCCAGGCAGCTATCACATTACCAAAGGTACTCGTAACTTCAAAAATTTAAGCTGAGCACCCTTTACTGAAGCCAGTTGTTTTATACTGCCTTGAGAAGGCAAAGGCCCAGCCCAATGAGTTGAGTCTTTACAAGGATTAGGAAAGTTAGTTGTAAACCACTATGAATGTTTATATAAAGAAAATACATGCCTCAAGGAAATATACTATAATCCAAAGGCAAATGTACAGGAGATCTGTTCCTTTGCACACTTTGAAATATAGCTCCTTAGCTGCCCAGTAAGACAAAGAGGCCATTTTCATCCCAAAGGAGCTGCATCACAACTCAAAAATTATATAGAGGGAACCACACCTTTATTGCAGTAACATTTAATCACTTAGCCACAGCCATTTGCCCTATGATGCAGAATAAAGCTCTAATCCAATTGACATTTTTTGCTCACTTTTACTTTTTCCCAGGCACTTTAATAATCTGTTCCTGCTGGAGGCTGAAATGATGAACAGTATGTGAAATAGTAAAAAGTTTAGTTTGACAGTACATAACTAAGATGCAGCTTGCTGCTGTTTCAGTCCAACATAAACCACACAAAAAGCTGTGAATCTACCTGTCTCTGTTTTTTTAGCTCAGCTAATCACCTGCTGCACTAAAACAGGACAGGTACCCTGCTATGCAGCTAATCTGAACTGCTCAAAATTATTCTGACATTTGAAGATAAGAATAAAATTCTCAAATATTCATTTATGTGACTGACTTTCAACTTACTTGTGTTTAATGGTTATGACATTACTGAGGGATGTCCAGGGATGGTTATTAGGGTGGTTTTTTTCCTTCTAGGGTAGAGATGAAGCATTTTGGAGTGAAAGTAAGCATTGTTGAGCATGGTTTTTTTAAAGCAGGACTAGTTAATTCAGATGTCATCGACAAATACCTCTTAAGACTTTGGAAGAGACTGACTCCCGAGATCAGGGACTCCTATGGAGAAAAATACTTCCTTGAATGTAAGTAGAAAAAGGACTGTATGAAAGTTCAGGGTGGGGGGGATATTATAAGTGTATATGAATACCTGAAGCAACACTGCAAAGACAACAGAGCCAGGCTCTTTTCAGTTCTGCCCAGGACAGGACCCCAGGTAATGGGCACACACTGAAACACAGGATGTTTCTGCTGAATATCAGGAAACACATTTTTACTGTGAGGGTGACTGAGCACTGGCACAGGCTGCCCAGGGATGTTGTGGAGTCTCCATCCTTGAAGATGTCATCCTTAGTCCTCCCCACAGTTAAAGGCAGAATGCCCATGGGGAATACCTTGCTATGACCATATACTAAGTCTGTGGCTTACTGATACCTGAATAGTTGCACTGTGTCCCTTATGTTAGGGAACATCTGTCTCACAAAATGGGCCAGGGAGGTCTCTGTTTACCAGACTCTTGGGCGTTCTGTAGCCTTTCTGGGTCTGCTCTGCTGAAGTTATGCTGCTTGCAGTACTTGAGCCAGTAGCTTAAAGGAAGCCTGAAGCTGCAGCCAAACCTCTGAATATTAAGAATCCTCTTGCAGAGAATGTTGCATATAAATGCTTTCAAGTTTATTTTCTTCTTTGCAGATACAAAAGCTCAATGTTCAACAGTGAAAAGACTGTGTGATTCTGATATTTCTAAGGTCATAAAATGCATGGAACATGCCCTGATAGCAAAGTACCCCAGGATACGATATGGAGCTGGATGGGATGCAAAGTTCTTTTGCCTGTTTCTCTCCTATGCCCCAAGCTGTTTATCTGACATGGTTCTGTGTATGATGTTTCCCATTCCTGCAGCTAGTGGGAGATCAGTTCCTAGAGTTTTAATTAACATTTAGTATTAAATCATTATCAGCTCTGTGGAAATAAATATTCATCCTGTCAAAGACAGACATCTTCTTCTTTACCAGTTACTAGACAGCTTAAATTCCTTTCAGAAGACACCCCACAGCCCCTGTGACAAAACACTCAACCCCCCCTTAACCAAACTAGCAGTAGTTTGATGCAGGCTCCAAAGGAGGTCAAGGCCTGAGGCATAGCTGGGCCAAGACCTCCTCTAGGAAACTCACAAAGTAGCAGAGCACAGTAAGCACTGATGCATATGAGCTTGGAACACCTATCATGTGATTACTACATTAATAACTGGTGTTTTTTCAAGACTCATTTATTCACAAACAAAGAGTGTTGTGGGCACAGAGTCCTATGCATTGTACCTTTCTCATTGTATGTAATTTGACCAACCACTTTATCCCACAAATATGGCAGCCTCAGTGAGCGTCCTCTGAGATCTCTCTTCTAGGCAGCATGGCTGCATGGTAGTGACCTCCCCTTGAGCAGGGATACCTCTCAATATTAAGATATATTAGTCATTTATCTTAAATAAGTAAGCTTTAAGTAGAATGAATCACTTATGAGTTTTAAGGTTGTGTGATTTAGTATGATGTTTGCTTAGCTTTATTTACTAGCATGAGTAGCTAGATTTGCTAAAGCCTTAGGCCTCAAGCTTTAAGCTTTTACCTAGATTTACCAAATATGGACCTACTTAAGGAAGACATCAACTCCAGACAGTGCAGACCAGAAGATAAAGAAGCTGCAACCATCAACAGCACCTGCAACTAGACAAGATAACAGTCTATTGGGTGACAGTGAAGGAATACAATGAGTCATGAGATCTCAATCCAGAATCAACTATTGGACCAAAGCGCATGTGGAAGACACATGAAAAGAGCGTGAAGCATGCATGAGGGGTGGGTGAATAGTCTGTAAAGGTGTAATTGCCCAGGGATTTCTTTGTTCAAGGTCCCTCCCTCTCTGCAGGCACCTAGCTTGAACTGATCCTTTTGGTGTACCACTCTATCAGACTGTCTATTTTTGTAAGATCTGAGGCCTGAGACTGCTTTGGGAAACCTAGGTTTCAAACTTCAGAGCAAACTAACACCAAATGTCCAGACAGAATGTACTTCTTGAACATCAAGATTTGAGATTCCTTACCTGAAAATAAGAGATGCTTCCTTATCCAGGGTAGAAACACCTTTTCCTGCAACAGATCTTTGGTAAGTGACTGGCAGCATGCTGAATTAATGTCTAATGAAATCCATGTAGCTAATTACATCATCCATAAACGTTGGGCCAAGTCTGGAACAAAGTCTGGATCCAGCTGCACCTAGACTTCTCTCTGAAAAGGAGCTTAGAAAGCAAGGGGGTCCATTCTGACCTTGTGACTCAACAGGAAGTTCTCCTTACTCTTTGTGTTTCTTGGATTAGAAATAAACTGTTGACCAAGACTGAGACTAAGATTGGATTTAGCTGCCCCTAAACTCCATCAGGAGTCTGGAAAACAAAGGGGTCCATTCTGAACCTCATGACTCAATGGGAGTCATGCCCTGACCTTCTGGCACTTTAGTCTCTGTAAATCATTCTAAAACAATTCTAACTCAGTTTTCATTTGTGTTTTTTCCCCATGTAGTAAGCAATAGAGTGAACTCTTGTCTAGCCACACTTTTACAAATTGATATTAACATCAATATTTGACAGTGATTCTTTAAGTCATTTAAAACCCTCATCCATAATGAGTCACCATAGTTGGCAGGGTCCTAGATCAGGATCTGCAACATCCCCCACCCCACCTTACCTGAAATTTCTGAGTTGGCAGATAGGCTGGTAAATCCAGCATATTTTTGAATGTCTTTTTTTTTCATGCTCAGAAAGGATACCCCTATAGGATCTGCATTCATAAAATATTCAGTTACAAAGCTAATTAATACTACTCATATAACAACAACAAAAACCCAACCAACCAACCAAACAAAAAAAGGCAAGAAAAATAAAATCACTAAAAGAATCAGTTTTTCAAGTAGACTTCATCAACATATAGGTTGCTAGTGAGCCTGAAATGAAACAGTGGCTTTTCAGAACATATATCATACACATATATTTACAGAATGTATTTAGATTTACTCATCTATTTCATAGGCAGTTTGCTCACTGTCATATTCAGCAGTTGCTAAATTTCACAACCTTCTAAACACAAGACATGAAATAAAACAATTATAAAGACCAGCTATTGCAACATGTTCCAAAAATTACAGTTGCAGTATTTGATTGACCACACCTAACCACTCGACTATTCCAACTGTACAGAGATAAAACAGAGCTATTTTATAGATATGCGATTACAGGGAAAATCAAAACTACATCGTACTTTGTTACTATGCAAACAGAATATCCAAACTTATATTTTAACTTTCTTCCTAATATTAGTTTAGTTTATAAGGAAAAATATTAAAAATAATATGCATTCACATTTCTTTCATCTTCAGTGTGCTTTGCAAGTTAAAGTGATGATTATTTCTCTCATTAGATGAAACGGATCATTAGCATATGCTACGGCAAATTGGTTTGAGTGTGTTCTGAATGGCAAAATATTAGCTGAAGTTACTATGTCTCTTGTACACTATTTCTGTTAACTGTTGGCAGCCAGAGGCTCACAAACCCAAGTTCCTAGAGATATTAAAATTGAAGGGGTAAAGGTTTTATTTGCTAAAGAGCTGTGCTGGTGATTAATCATTAATGTGCAATTCAATTAAGCTTACAAAAATACCAGTTCAGGTCAGAACTCCAAATGTAAGAAAAGGAGTTTCATCACTCTGGGGGGGGTGGGGGGGGTTGCATGTGCGTGTTTGTACATGCACAAGGAAGGGACACAAAGTGTTTAGTAACATTGAAGAATTTCACTGAGGTTCTCTTCTCTGGTAAATGGCTTCAATAATAAATGTATTTTACTTCATTTTATAATAAATATCTGCAGATATTTATATAGTTCTCCTTATGTGTTCTGACAGCTGTAAAGAGAATGTACAGGAAAAAACTTAATGGTATAATTTAACAGACCTATAGTGTCAGATTATAGAGAGGCACTGAAATGCTAAAATAAGTCTCTTCTTCGAAACAGAATGAGTGAGTCCAGAATTCAAGAATCCAAGCAGGGACTATCCTCATAAGGAAAAAAGAATACAAGTGAGAAATGAAGTTAGGAATAGAATCTAAAGCTTCTGTTGAACAAGTTACCAAATATTAGATTTTACATAATCAGAAGGGTACACTGTAGTACACTACCACAAGGAAGAGGCTCAGATGAAGCTTAGGAATCCTTCATCATCGGGTATGTTAAACAGTCAAATCTACATACTACCTATCTATGCAGTATCCCAGGGATGTTTTCTTCCACATCCGAAAACTTAACAATATTATAGGGGGGGAAGAAAGTATCTCTGACACATGACTGACATATTCGTTTTCTCCAAAACTGGTTCCAAGTCTTTCTGTTGACAAAGCCTATTCACAAAACTGATGTTATTTTTTTTCTCGTGGTATGCAACTGGAGTCAAGTCTTGTGGAAATGTTAGCCCTGCCTTCTCTCTTTAAAAAGCATTGTAACTCCTTCCTTAAGAACAGCAACCTGCTTTTCAACTAAATCCTCTCTCACAGCCTTACAGATGTGTATGCTGTGTCCCAGATTCTGAAGAATTTTCTGTATTAAAGCACTGAGATATGCAAGTTAATTCAATTAAGGTCTTACGGATTTACGTCCATAATTCCTTGACAAGTCAGTCTCTTCCAATCAAGAGTTTCTGGTTTCAAGGCCAGTATATTTAATGCACGTATGGGGCAGTTTTCACACTTAGAGTGATACAATGTCAGTGACGTTATATGAAGAACTTTAGACAGTTGTGTGAAGCAGTAAGCACTATTCTTATTTAACTTTACCTAAAGCACTGTTTTCATCTCAAAGTGCACTGAAGTCTCCACAACTGAAAAAAGTACATAGAGCCTGGACACAAATTATGGAATAAAAATGTGATAAAATAATACATTTATTAGATTTATTCAGCAGCATCATTTTCCAGTTGTCTTTTCTAATCAAAGTACGTTACAAATTAATTATAAGCATTCTAATTAGAAACAGTATATATTTTCAGAACTCAGATATAAAACAATCAAATAGCAGAAGTCTCAATGATTATGACTTTAGGAATCTTTAAATTGTATGAGTAGCTAGCCAGGAATGCTGAATAACATGTTCCTGCAATGGTACTCAGTTTCCTCAAATGGTTAACATTGCAGAAACTAACTTGGCTAATTAATAGAACTGCTAATAAGGTGTACAGTATATACTGATGGAAGGTTATAGAAATAACCAGATAGCTACAAACACTGCATTAGTAGAAATTGTTTCCCTTTCTATTAATGTCCATCTCAGGAAATAAATAGACAATAAAATTAAATTTTCACATTAAAAAACCTGAATAATTTCTTAAATGACCCAACATCTCTCATATTTTGCTGTTTGGTAGTAAGCTGTTACAGAAATCTAGCTACTTCATTTAATACTACAAATGACTTCCAGAGACTCCAGCCAAGAACAGAGCTATTCCATTGATGAGCAAGAGAAAAACTCATTAAATTAAGTACTTGTGGCACTAATATCTAAATATATCAGATTTTTTTAAGAACCCTATTAATAGAATGGTGTTACTTGGAACCTAGAGAAGTATGTGTCTTATGGATCGAGACAAAATTACTTTATCTCAGGCAGTTAAAATATTGTAAGAACATTTTGCACAAGTTAACTCAGCATAATAATGACTGACTCTTCCATATTTTGTTTTACACTAGATAAACAGAGACGCCCAATTATACATATAGTAAGTGTATAAAATAGGTTGTAAAGATGCCCAAAGCACCAGTAGAAGTTTTAGAAGGTGCTGTTATAAATATATATTCTAAAGATCCCGTAAATCAGTAATGTTCCTATATTTGCCTTGTTTGGTTCTTTTATAGTTTTGACATTTATATAATGAATTTATCCCTAAAGATATGACCAGTTCCATATAGATTTCTACTAGCAACATCACCAAACAAGATAATCTTTCAAAAATTTACAAATGTACAATATATTTATAACATTACTTTCAGACAGATTCAGTGCAAAGATATACATATAGTACATCACAATAATTGTTCAAAAAATAGAAATTGGCATTTGTCAAAAAACAAGGCATAGTTTCTTAGACGTTGGCTAAGAGATGTATATTTTTTTATAAAGCATTTGAATGTGAACCTTACTCTTCTGTTTATAAAAAATATATGTGCAAATGGATGTGTCTAATTTTCCCTAAATCAGTTACCTAGTTATACCACAGAGTCCTCTTTAACAAGATTGGCGGTGTCTTTAAATGTGTCCTCTGTTGCTGTATAAGCTACTGGCTGGTCTCTCTTCAGAGTAATCTTGGGAGGCAGTGAAGGAGAAGGGGTAGGGACATTTTCTGTATCCCGTTGTTTTTCCTTTTCCATCTGAAACAATTGTCATAAAATCCAAGTTTTCATCCAAAAAACATCCAACCTTAACTTTCATAAATGTTAAATAAATATCCAAGTACTTTGCTGAAGTCAAGTGTCATGGTACAAATTATTTCTGCAAATCACCAAAACAAAATTTAATGCTGATTTCACTTCAGGTGGTACACCTCATCTGAGTAAACACACTACTACAAACTTACTCCACACACTGAGACTGCTATTTTAATGCTTAATGTCAGGAGTAGCTTGATATGTCTATATGTACATACACGTATATAGATAACAATGCCACTTCCACTGTTTGTAAATAGTTGCATTCATTAGTACTGGGGAAATTAATTCCTGACTTCCTGAACTCACTCTCTCACCTTGTTCAAGCATTAGAAACCTGAATTCTTCACAAAAAGTGATGTGACTGGGGAACTGAGGTTCTTAAGTCACTTAAGCCATCTGGAAATTTTAAACCTGGGAACACTGCTGGCTCATGTTCAGCCGTCTGTCAATCAACACCCTAAGGTCCCTTTCTGCCAATCAGCTTTCCAGCCACTCAGCCCCAAGCCTGTAATGCTGCATGTGGCTGTTGTGATACCTTCATACCTAAGCCAAGGGAGAATTCCTCCAGAACACATAACACCCACTGGCACACCATCTTAAAATAACTGTCTCTTCTAACCACATGGAATTAAAAAAATAGGGCTGGTATAGAAACAGGGCTGCAGTACACAGAACTAATGAATTTTTGTGCAGTGCTGAAGCCAGGATTGAGAGAGCAGAAATACACACTGCACTCCTAGTCCAGTACAATAGCCTCCCACTTGCACTGGGTCCCTGAGCTGTGCCAGAATACACCAGTAAGCTGAAACCAGCATCTGAGAGCCTGGAGCAGGAGTAGTCTGAAGAGCTTGGGCTGGGAAGCAGAGATGTGGGAAATACAGCTGTGCTGCCCGAGCTGGATGCCTGCTGAACACCTCATTCTGCATGAGACTTTAACTTTTCTCAAAACCACTTCAGTCCTACCTTGACCTAGGCTGGAACTTTTTGTGTTGTTTCACATAGCAGTAGCAGCTAACCATAATCTTTATCCTATGAAAGCAAGAACAAAGTCCAGCAGTACATTAGCTGAAAATAGAATTATATAATATTAAACAATACCTCCGCATATATTGGGTTTTCAAAATTAGTGTTTTGTTTCATTTTTCTCTTGAAGAAACTCCACTTCGATTCCTGAAACAAAAATTATAAGAACTTTACACATTTTTCTCACAACTTCTCCGGAAACTGACACATTATTGTTGTTGGATTTCACTTGCACCAACTGCTAACTCCCTGATTTCAGCTGAATGTTCTGGATCATGTTGTAATTCTAAGCATGGGACCCAGCTTTCTTTTCTGATGGATAATCAGTTATGGTTATTTTACCTAAAGCACTATTCACAAGGCTATGCCAGAAGGCAATAGAAGTGACTAAATTAATTCATGGAGGCCTATTATTCCAGACAAATAGAACAAAGAGGAAAAATTTCTCTTGAAAACAACACAAGAGAAATCACTCAAGGACGTGAAACTACAATAGCTTGGTCGAGCTGTCATTTCATAGCTCATCAGAGGTGCTTTTTAGTACACAATGTGGGAAAATAGTCCTGTGACCATTCCACTATCAGCTCATTCAGATGGATTTAAAGACATAAATATGCATCTTTCATGAATAATCTAGATGAGGCAATACTTTGATCTTGATTGTTAAAATATCTTGTTAGAACATAACAAGTGTCTCAAATGTCCTTGTTAGCATTTTTAAATATGGATAAAATTACAAATAAATTTGAAAAAAAAAAAATCACAGTACACTGACTATACGTCTTATTTCAATTTTCCATACCAACCTCCTCTAGGTTTTCTCTATTTTAAACCAAAATGTAATTTTTTCTAGCACTTTCTTTTCTTATTTTAAAGGGGACAAAAAGAGAAAACCCCACACACTCTGCTGCTTCTATCAAGATAGAATTAATTAGGGGTTTACAAATAATTGTTAAAAATCCGAAGCAAAGCCTCAGTTATAATAATTTCTGCTGGGGAGCAATGACAATTTACAGCAGTTACATTACAATTTCCAGATTAGTATCTGCCTTCAAAATTAAGTACAACAAGCAGTGAAAGGAAACTCTCTGTTCCAATCTGTTCACTTCAAAATAACTTGGGTCAACAAGGATTAAGAGGGTGTTTAATCCAAATAGAACTTTACTGTGTGCCCTGGGCAATATGGTGCTTGCCCTGCTTTTCTCTTATCACACTCTTCTTGACCAGCTCTTACAAATCTTGTAAATATGGTTCAGTTAGTTGGACTTGATGCATGGACTTACGTACCAACCCCATGGCATTATTTAAAGAGAAAGGAAACGATATTGCAGCTTCCCTAACAATTTCCCTAATTTAGAGCACAAAACAAACAAGACAGGCTTAGAGCATTTCTGTGTTCTACCTGAGGTGCAGCAGTACTCTGAGGGGCTTCCTTTGGATTAGCAGAAATCACAGAGGCATACACAGGATTTTCAAAATTTTCATTTTCCTCACCACCAGCTGCTGCTACCTGTAGGAGAAGGAGGAAAATTAATGTTCTTCAAAGAAGAAAAGAAGGTTATAAAGGAAAATGAAAGATGAAAGTTAAGCCTAAGTTTCTCTTACATGCATTGGCTGAACAACTGTAACTGCACTGGCTGTGCTGACTCCACCATCTCTGGTTGCATACATTGGATTTTCAAATGTGATCGGCTGTTTCCCTGACTCCACTGCAAAGTTTTCATTCTACGAATAGAGAAAAAAAACCACAAACCCAACAACTGCAGTGCAATAAACACCTCCATACTCCTAGGAATTAATTCATAGTCCAATTCTTCATCTCAGGGAACAATGCATGCTTATTTTCACATAGGCTTAGACAAATCTAGCATCTGTTGAAATCATAACGTCAGTTTACCGTCAATTATTTTATTCCCCGTGACTTAGCAGCCTAGGCTGGTTTTTGTTCCAATATTATCCCATTTCCTATCTGGACAAAAAAACCCCAACAATATTATCCCATTTCCTAGCCAGACAGAAAAAAACAAACCACATTTCAAAAACTGACTCAAAATATTTTATAATGAGGAAAGATGAGTCACAAATCACACCTTCAGCAGAGAAGAGATATCAAAGGAAGCATGGAAGCATAATCTTCCCAAATAAGTATTTCACTTTAGAGACTTCAAAATTATGTACAAATTACCAAGCACTAACTGGCATATAAAAGAATGGGATTCATTAATTCATTTTGTCCCAGCAGGGTGATTGCACTATTTTTTGAGACAAAGTACTAAGCACATTCCCTTAGTTATAACATATGAGTTATGTCAGAAATCACAATTTTTAGCATCTCTCTTATTATAGATACTTTGCCCATGCATGAAGACCACCACATGGATAGCAACTGCTTCACACATACTGTGCCAAACCCTGAGCTACAGCTACAGTGCTTGCAGGAGGTAGGCAAAAGTGCTAAGTACTTCTTGCTAAGTAAGGACAGCCACCCAGGGCTAACACACTAAACATCAACAGCTAGAAGGGTAATGAAAGCAAAACCCCACTCAGACTCACTTGTCCTGCTCCTTGTCACAGCACCATCACAGAAATAGTAAGGAATAACACAGAAATAGTACATCAGCTAGTTCTTTAAACTTGTCTCATTTCCACAAACCACTGCTTCACGCCAAAGGATTCACACCAAAGGATTCACACTTTGTGCTGTCAGTATAGCTCTTCACCAGCTCTTTGTCAGCTCCCTGAAATTAGCCTTGGTTGGCTAAGAACAGCCACACTGCAAAACAACCCTCTAGCATCTACTTGTGTATACATAATCTTAAAATTTTAGGAGACAACATCTCACAGTTCTTCACTGCCATAAATCAAACCCCTTGAATTATTTCCCAGTGAACTATATAACTTTTTGTTTATATTCTTAATACATAGGGAGAATTAATGTCACTTAAGTAGAAATTGCTACTAACAGGTCTGGATACAGGCTATGTAAAACCTGCATCACTTAGACTTCAGTATGTCAATATTAGGCCAGAAAATGGAAAGTACCATAAAGTTCTTCATGCATGAAAAAGATTTGAGGTAATAGTCAAGCCTAAAGCTATTTTCCCAGTATTTAGTGAAATGTTCATATGGATGTTTTGTTACAAAAGCCACCTAGTTTTAACAGAGAGTGTGTTTCTTCATCTAGAAAAAGGTCATATGCATATATTACGAGCTTTTCTTCACTAGCTGTTACATTTCATATTAATTTACTGTAAATTATGCCTGTAATTTATCTTAAAGTTTAAAAGTTTAGGGAGTTTCCAGTGTAGACTTTGCTTATTACTCAAACATACGCATGATCTGTTTCCTATAAGTAAAAATCTTTTGTACATGGTACTTCTTGTGGTAAACGGGAATATTTTTTCCATGGAAAAACTATACAGTATAGGAAACACAAGGATGTGCTATTTCTCAGATGCACTAACAAAATGAGGATGAAGTAAAGTTACAGTTTATGATGTCCCCCACACTATTAAACATGATTTCTTTACACTTGATAAAACAAGAAACATTCCAATTTATATAAAGTTTACATTTTCCTTTACTTCAATTCACAAAAATCTATTTCAGGAAATTACCAATCAATATTAACTTCTTTTTATTGAACACATTTATCATCCAAATATCTTTTTTACATAAAAGATTTCCCTCTATCAGCTAAAAATAACATCAAAAGAACACAATTAAAAAAAAAAAATTTCAGAATTAAACCTTACCATTTGCATTGCTCTGTCTATAGCAGAGTCTCCTCCAAAGCCAGAGACTCCGATGTCCATACTCACATCTGCTCCAGATCGGAAAGTTACCCCATTGCCATTTTCAGTAGATTTTACAAGACTGCTTAGACTAAAACAAACAAACAAACAAACCAACCAAACCAAACCAAACCAAACCAACAAAAAAAAAAAAAAAAAAAAAAAAGACACACACACAAAAAAACCACCTCAATTATAGAGAAAGAGAGCTTAAATAAAATACAGATTTTTTGTAGTTGCTGTTCTAAGCATAATTATCACTTGGAATGTTTACTGGCTATAAGCAAGATAGCGAGAGCACCAGAAATAGTTTTCCTGCATTAGTTCAACAGTTTTTTTGACCTAAGTTAGCCCATTCTGAATAATCTCAACTATCCTTAAGTGTGCTCATGCAAACATCAAATTAACTCAATGAATTACAATTGTCTGAAATCTACCTACATTTTGACTACTCTTACTTCAGTATTGATTTACCAACAAACAGGAATCCACTTAGTTATTCAAATTCATTGAAACTGATTTACAAAAAAAAAAAAAAGCAGCTGAAACAGTATACACATTTGTGGATATAACTGCAACAACAGACCCAAAATAAAAGCAGCGAAAGACAGTAGTGAGTAGCCAAATACAGGATCATCTGCATAGAATTCTGCAAATGCAACTCCCCAAAAACATGCAACTACAAATCCACTGCGGACTTAATCTTTGAGTTCACTTAGTCACTTTTACCTAACTGGAAGGAAGACAGAATAATTTAAATAATCTTTCCATTCATGTGTCTTCACTGGAGCTGGCTTGTGCTAAGACTCTGGCCTACAGCTGGTGTGCTGTACGCGCACTTTACCAGTCAGCCCAGATGATTCATTTTAAAAAACGTAAACCTTAGCTCTGATTCCTGCACACGGACAAGTCCTATGTTAAAGGAATAGCTAAGCTATAGCTTGAGTTAACTGTGCAGTAAAGGTGTGAGTTAACAGTTTAAAGAGGGATTGAGCAATGGCAGCACTAAGACACACTCATGGCAGAGATGAAAACTGTGAATCAAGCCTCACAGACAGAAACCACACATCTCCATTTCACATGACCTCATAACTTATATGAGAAGTATTGTTGAACGGTAAAGTTCAAGTCAGTACATTAAAAGTTCTACTTGCTCACTATCTGATGCAGAAAATTTACATTCAGGAAAACAAGAAACGGAATTTCAGTAAGAATCTTGGAGATCACTTACAAACATTTTGTCGTGCAGGATCAATCTGCACACAAATTTTGCCCCAATTTAACAGCATCCAGTCATAAATAAATCTAATTAACTGGGGGTGTAAACCTCCAGTGAGGATGCAGTTATAGCTACAGCCACAATAATTATAATAATTATTTAATTACACTGATTTAAGAGCTACTGCTATGAAATTGGTGTGAAGACTATGAACATGCAGCTTTATGCCCTTAAAAACACATGATTTGCTTAAAGCTAAAAAAGATTTGAAGCATCATATTCTGACATCTTTTTGTAGAAAAAAAAAATTAAATTAAAATCATTAAAAATATTTTTGTCTTCATCTTCCTTTGATTTATAACATCTTATATTTCCTGTGTGGCCTGTGCTGGCAGGGGGGTTGGACTCAAAGAGGTGTCTTCCATCTCCTACCATTACATGATTCTATGGTATTTTTGAATTATATTTCACATAGCTGGTTTTCACTGCACAGTGTGACTGTCAGGAGAGTAGGAACCTACAAAACACCCAGATTTCTCAGGCAATGGAAACAGACAGAAGTTCACTATACATACTCCATATTATTTTTAAGCAGATGAATACAGTGTTGCAGATGAGCCCAGCCTTTCACTGTTAAAAAGATGGCTTTGCCAGAATCATCTGACAAAGTTTTAGAAAAAAAACTTTTAACAAATCTAAGTGTGGTCTTTCATACATATTTGAACTGAATAACCACCTCCAGATCTGGTAAACAGTCTTCTATATTGCTCATCATTTAAAAGCTGATTTAGAATGTAGAAGAGTTTTACAACGATCCTTTGTTGCTAAATAATGATCAGCTATGATAACTGCCGGGAATCAAAAATCCACTCAAATTGCTGCAACACTGCACTTCCCATACTCCAACAGAATAAGCACATGGCAAGCAAACTGGATTTTTCTGAAATATTTAGCAACAAACATTTTCAGTGCACAGACATTCCAGCTATGAAGGCCCTCAAAACGTACCTGGGCAGTTTGGGAAGCGCTGGTAAAAGCGAGCCTGTTCGTCTGTAGTTAAAAAAGCCTCCAACTGCTAACACTCCAATTATTATGATTAGTATGACTGTCAGCAACACTGCTACTGCTGCTATCAAAGACAGAAGAATAAGCAAATAGTCAAGCAGGCATAGTTCAGTGTAAGAGCAAGCCCAGAGCATTAAAAGCTTGACATTGAACAGGTATCATAATGATGTATTATACATTTTTTAGCTCAAAATGTCAAATGTAATATATACTTGAAACTTACTTGTTCCAGGAGGTACTCCCTTTGACAATCCTATTTCACAGTAATTCCCAGTGTAGCCATAAGAACACCTGTAAATGTAATGACAGCTGACTGAATGGCTTTTATTAAGTATAGGATCTCAGCTTTTTTATTATATTCTGTAATGTTTATCTACATGCCATAAATTTTAACTCTCTATTGAGTAATTATACATTTTTCTGACTGTAAATATAGTATGTCTGCTATCTTCATAGAATTAACTGTGGGAAAAAAAAAAGTGCTGAGTCAGAAAACTTGTCACTGAAGTCCAAAGATTTGGTTTCAGCGGAGCATCAGTGGCACCTACTGGCTGTTCAAGCTATATTTCATGAGCACTACATCTCCACTGTTACAATTTTCTTGTATAGCCTTTTACTAGAATTTCAGAAGTTTGCCTTTGGCTTCTTCATTGGGTTTGGGGTTTTTTTAGCTTTTTATTTTGGTTTGGGTTTTTTGGTTTTGTTTTTGGGTTTTTTGTTTGGTTTGGGTTTTTTTGGTTGGTTTTTTTGTGGACTTTGTTTAGTTTTTAGGTTTTTTCCAAATTGAGTAATTTACATTGCTTATTTGATGAAATTTTTATGTGTTTAAGTGGTTCTCTCTAATTATTACCAATATGCTGCTGCCCATATATGACATCTTCTGAAGCATTTCCAACACATTTCAAAGAGCTTAATTGTTTTGTGAGACTAAGTCAGCACAATCTGACCCAGAACTTTTCTAATAACATACTGACTTACTTGCATTTTGGAAGACCACTTTCATCTATATAGCATGTTCCTCCATACATACACCTGCATGCTGGTGGCATTGTGGGAGGGGATTCAATAGCTGCAAATTTCAAAAGCCCCATATATGTTATCAAGACATCTTCAACAAAAGAAATACTACCATATAGCATTTTATTTATCTCTACAGAACTTGCATATGCAAACTCACAGGCTACTTTTAAGAAGATTTTCTTTTTTAGTAGTACATGCATTTGTTGCTCTTATATTTATTTTTAGTTCTTGCTCTTATATTTATTCAGCCAAATTAGCTTATATTAATTACAGTAAAACCTGTTCCCAGAAAATGATGACTTATTCAGTAAAAGTAGGCACAGACAATTCAAAAGCTGTTTGTCTCATCACTTTCACCCACACAGTGCAGCCCACCACCACCCTTCAAACCTCTCAATTCAGAAAGCAGCACTACTTGATCTCCTTTGCCCAGACTCTTCCATCCAACAAGCTGGAAGTTGCACAGAGAGGGCAAAACTGTGATGCAAATACTTATGAAGAAAAGCAGTGGATGGTAATACGCCTAACAGGAGGGCCCTCTAAAATCTCATACCTTCTGACAGTGAAAACGAGAGAGAAACCCAAAGTACTCATTTTTCTGTCAGTGCAGAGCACAGACTGACAGCCTGGCACCAGATAGTGCAGAAGCCCATGTCTCAGCTGCATGTCAGGAGCCCTGAGGTGCCCAAGTGGCAGTGCTGCCTGAGCTGGCCCAAACGCAGAGCTATAAAGGTTCTGATGTTACTCTAATGCTGAGTCAAGTAAAAAAAAGTGAGTAAAAAAAAGTGAACAGTTGTACTGGTCTTCAGTAGGACATTGGGATATGCTGTCAGAAAAGTGTAGTTAACATAGGAAAAACTCTGGATCTTAGACATCATCATCATCATAGGGCATAAGTTAAGGATGGACTTTGACAGTCTGTCTTACACTGATAAGCTAGATCATAGTATTTCTGTCATAAAATTTTTCTCATCCTGAGGTATAGGAAGTCTCTTGCTACAATGTTCCTTACAGGTACAATTCCCTTCACGTAAAATGGGATACAAAAAGGGGAAAGGCAGAAGTCTTATGGATGTGCTTCTCAGTAACTATAATACAGGAAAAGGACCAAATAAACCAACTATATATACAAAGTCAGTATGGCACTTATGGCAGTCTCAGTTCACTGGCTAAAAAAATTTGGTAAAGCCATGATAAAAACTGAAGCTCAAAAATGGAGACAGTACTGTATATCTTGTTTGCCGTCTCCTCCTTTTCCTCAAAATAAGGTCAAGAACAGTTTTCCTAATTCCTGGACAGCTTCAGCAGCAAATCACAAATGCAGTGTCCTCAGAGCAATAAACAGAAAATATCAAATACAATCAACAGTGCTCTGGATCCCTAATTTAAACAAGTATTGCAAACTTCCATTCACGATTACATCTTATCACTAGCTCCCCCTTCTGCAGCTCACACCACATGGCAATAGGAAAGAGCATTAACAATTATTAAGCAAATGTAATTTAGAGATAAGGCAGTATAAAAACTTAAGACGCTTTCTCTTTTAAGGCAAAAAGAAGAGAATTCAGAGAAGATCAACCATAGAAAAGATGCAAAACATAATGTTACAAAGCATAATTTACTAGAGATATGTTGCAAGGACAAGAACAAGGACATCTGGCTACCACCCACATCACTGTAAGCTCAGAATGCAGACTCTCAGCTAGGGAAATCAAAATCCTGCAGTGGTATGCTCTTTCTTCTCAAGAAAGGCTGAGCAATTGTATTTTATTGGTGCTCCTGGAAGCACTATGGGGCCTTTGCTGCAATGCAACAGCCAAGCAATAAATTCTAGTGCTTAAAAGGCCTGCCAGTATATGGTAACTAGATAGAAGTTATCTTTATTCACACTGAGTTCTACAAGCATTGCTTCTAGTTTCTATTTTAATCTATTATACTGATCAAATAATTCCTTGTACAGGATTGTAAACATAGTTGTAAACCATAATTTGTCAGCAATTCTCTAGTTCTGAAATCAATGCATTTTTAAAAAAGTAAAATTTAACATTTTGGAATTTCAAAACAAAAATCAGAAACTGTGATAAGTTTTGGAGCTGAGCCTGGACTGGTTGGTGCGACATATCTATATCCATTTTACAAATGGCATGCAGAGATTAAACGAAATGCACAAGGTGACCACAAATCAGTGATGGCTGAGAATAAAAGACAGATGTCCTGACTTACCAACATCTATTATACCAGTTAGCTCACCCCTTCATATTTCTAATTCAGTAATACATTTGCATTCCTAAAGAAAAGCTTCCTTTTGTTCATTTCCAGTTTGATAAATTATTCTACCTGCATCACACTCTGTGCTACTGCCTTCTACGAATCGAGTCCCTTGAGGACAAGAGCAGGTGTACCCTCCTGGCCTCAGCAAGCAGAGGTGGCTGCAGACATCTTTACAAGGATTAGGCACTGAAAAAAAAAAAAAGTGAGAAAAGCAGCTGTAGAAGCAATGCAGCACATTCCTGAGATAAGGCAGGTCAATTCCATAGTCAGTAGTGTATCTCATCAATATCACACACCAAAAATCTAACCAGGTCTACATAAATTTTTTAAAACAAGTGATGCCCAAATACTACATTTATATCAGAACCTTCTCCCTGCCTTTTCTTACATTCTTAAGGGAGAGACCATGGCTGTTGAGAGCCATGTGGTGTAGCACCAAGGAGAAAATTAATATATCCAAGCAACATGGAGCTTTCTGACTCTGAAAGCTAAAACACCTTTAAAGACGAATATGACAGATTTTCCTCAAGACACCCTCCCCTGTGAATAGTGTACATGTCATAGCTGAAATATCCCCCTTGAAGGCAGTATTAAATGGCCAGCACTTTTGTCTGTTACCAGGATAAATTCATATCGTGACTGCCACCTCTATACCAATTCCAATTACTGATAGATGTATTATCAGAAGACTACTAAGTTCTTTTGATATCAACTTCAATCTCATAGCAAAGAAGGGCTCACCAGGATGCTAATGACCTACCTGACTGATTGTATCTGTGCTGGTGATAGATGCGCACTTGAGTAAGCCATGGATTTACAGTCAACACTTTCACTTTTTCTCCACTTCCAAATTTATTTTTCTTCCAGACTTCTCCTCGTTCTTTAGCTATCCAATATAAATGGCCTTCAAAGACATCAAGGCTGTATGGACTGCCTACTTCTCAAAGGAATGAAACAAAAGAATGTCAGCAAGCAAATCTCTAGCAGGATCAATAAAATTGCTGCTCCTCTTCCGCTTAAATATATAATCTAATCCTTTCATTTTAAGACATTTGCAGCTATATATATACATCCTCTTGTGCCCAAACACTTCATGTCACTATACCTACAGATTGCTTAATAACACACATGAAAAAGCTAGAATCCTATTTTCCCTATTTGGCTAACGTAAATTACACTCAAGGAGTCCAGTTATCAGGCATCACAAGCTCTGAATCTGGTGGGTCATTTATTCCTGCATAAAAGAGGAGAAAACACTACCAAGACTTACCTTCGGAAAGCTCTTGAAGCTAGCACCACTTGCAAAGCACAAGGGATTGTCAGCATACATCTTGGTCACTGTTATATTAATCATTATAGTAAGTTCTTACCTCCATGTAATACTATGGTTCTGTCTGTCCCATCAGGTCTCATGGATTCAATAATGTTTTCTTTAGAATCACTCCAATAGATCCTATCATTGTTCAAATAATCAATAGAAAGACCTGTTGGCCAGCCAAGGTCTTCAGAGACCAGAGTTTGTCTTTGTTGTCCATCCATCCAGGCACATTCAACCTTTGGCTGCCTTCCCCAGTCAGTCCAATACATGAGCCTGAAAGGACAGAACTAGAATTTAATATGGTTCAGAATTTGGTCACCATAATTATCTTTTGAAATGTCAGTTACAGAACAGAGAGCTATTCAGCAACCTATGTTTTGCAGATGTGATCAGCAAAGTCACAGGAAGTTCACTAAACAAGGTTGTTTCAAGTGCATAAGATAAATACCAGAAGAAGAATGTTTGCATCTTCTGTCCTGATTAGGAGAGAGAGTGGTTTTAATGACAATTTATCATTCTCAGTGGAAGAAAAATGACTGAACATCCATCAGCCATAAAGCAGCAGAGACCAGATGACTCCAGGGAAGCGTGCTGCTTGATTCCAGCTGAGTCATACTGCATATATCTAGTGATTCATCATATAACACAAGACACAGCAAGCACAGCTGTTGAAGGTACCAGTGCATTTCAACAGCCTTCCACTGTGAAGGAGGCTACAAATGTATCGCTTGGAGCAGGTAAAGACACATTCCCGTCCATATACCTATTTCAGTAGTACCAGAAGTTTGGTGGGTAGACCATACTGTAGAAAGGAGATTTTTATTTGACCTAGCTGGCGTTGTTACCAACACAAGCACCCACATGAAATCTAATCCCCAAATACTTTCCCAGATATACAAATTTTCTAACATTAGTAAAGAGAAACTCCAGAAAGCATTCCCTTAGTCTTTCCTGTAAAGTTTACCACTGCAGTGGTTTTTTTGGTATTGAGTAGCACTGAAAATAATTCTGGGAAGACCTATAGTACTTACCCACGTTTTGGATTGACAGCAATAGCTGCTGGTTGATCCAGCAGAGAAAAGATAAGCCATTTTCTGTACCGTCCATCTAATTTTGCTACCTCTATGCGATTAGTCCCTGAATCCGTCCAGTAAAGATGTCTGAATTACATAAAACACAAAACATTTCAAAAGCAAACAGGTTATATTTGGGAGAGGAATTAAAAAAACCCACATTTTTTTGAAGAAGAAAAGCTATATCAAACCCCCACAAAATTAATGGAATTAAATGGCATTGGTAAAATCTGAACTTTCTGAGTCTGGAAAATAGAGACCCTAAATATAGGTGAGTTCAGCAAATGTGATCTATCAGCTCACTAGTTTTCTCTTCTGACAAAGTTTCTGCAGCTGCCTCTGTTTCCTGTGGAATAATAAAGGGCTACTGAGAATTTTCATTATTACTTTTGAGCACCAGAGGTGGCCAATAAGCATCTTTAAAGATTCAGTTTTCCAGGAGATGATGAGGTTCATTACAAATAAAAATGTATTTACCATGCAATTTATCTGGTAACTCCAAAGGTATCCAGCTTATTGGTCCACAGCTCCTCTCTAGGCTCTTGTCTTCTGACAGAGATGTTTATGAATAAATTGTTACCAGATCAGAAGCACATGTATTTAGTCCTTACATAGAGGGCACTCAGTATACTCTTCCTTGGGTTTTGTAGATGGGCAGAAGGACTGTCTCAAACTATGTATATCAGTTTTTATATAATGTGCAGACACTTAAATAGGGGGGGGGTTTAAATAAGTTTCAACATAGTTCTGAAATCACAGACTCATAGAATGTTGAGGGTTGGAAGGGACCTCCAGAGATCATCAAGTATATCCCCCCTGCCCAAGCACGATCTCCTAGGGCATGTCGCACAGGAACGCATCCAGGTGGGTTTTGAAAGTCTCTAGAGAAGGAGACTCCACAACCTCTCTGAGCAGCCTGTTCCAGTGCTCCATCACCATCATAGTAAAGAAGTTTCTCATCATGTTGAGGTGGAATCGTCTATGCTTGAGGTTATACCCATTGTTCCTTGTCCTATCCTTGGGCACTACAGGAAAGAGATTGGTTCCTTCCATTTGACACCCACCCTTCAGATATTTATAGACATTAATAAGGTCCCCTCTCAGTCCTCTCCTCTCAAAACTAAACAGCTCCAGTTCCCTAAGTCTTTCTTCATAGGGGATATGCTCAAGTCCCTTAAACATCCTCGTAGCCTCTGTTGGACTCTTTCCAGTAGATCCCTGTTTCTCTCAAATTGGGAAGAGCCAAAACTAGACACAGTATTCCAGGTGTGGTCTAACTAAAGCAGAGTAGAGGGGGAGGAGAACCTCCCTACACCTGCTGGACACAGTTTTCTAAACGCACCCTAGGATGCCATTCGCCTTTCTGGCTGCAAGGGCACATTGCTGTCCCATGCATAACCTGCTATCCACCAGGACTCAAAGGTCTTTGTGGTGCTAATTTCCAGCAGGGCGACCCCTAACCTGTACCACTGCCAGCTGTTATTCCTCCCCAGATGCAGAACTCTACACTTGTCCTTATTGAACCTCATGAGATTCACCTTCACCCAGCTCTCCAGCCTGTCCAGATCTCATTGGCTAGCAACACAGCCTTCTGGTGTGTGAGCCACCCCTCCCAGTTTTTACAGGCTGGGGGACAAGGTGATAGAGATCAACAACTTGGGGGTGCTGGTAGATGAGAAGCTAGACATGAGCAGCCAGTGTGTGCCTGTAGCCCAAAAGGCCAATCGCATCCTGGGCTGCATCAAAAGAAGTGTGGCCAGCAGATGGAGAGAGGTGATTCTGCTGCTCTACTCTGCTCTGGTGAGACCTCACCTGGA
>JANIJG010008371.1:37731-59826 GCA_024611175.1 Megaceryle torquata | reverse complement strand
GGGGGGTGGGGGAGGGGAGGGGGGGGGGGGGGGGGGGGGGGGGGGGGGAGGCAAAGGGGGGCCCCCCCACCCCCCCCCCGCGAGGGAAACCCCGGGGGGGGGGGTGGGGGGGGGGGGGGGGTAAATATGTCATCGGACAGTCTGTGGCTTTGACTTCTGTTAGGAGAGGGGTTGCAGTAAAGGTGCAAGAAAGAAGCGCTTGAGTAGGACTTGGGGAACAGTCCTCTGCAGATGGGGTGGGGGTTATGGAGGAATTGGTAGAAAAAGCATCTGTAGAGGTGTGGGTGTGAAAGAGAGTGGCTGTCAGTCAGCTTACCCTGCAGGGGCAAGTGGTATCTCGGACGTCAGGGTACAAATTGGGAAATGATCGATTTTTCTTTTAAAAATAGTTACTACAGAAGAGCAGAGGGGTCTAGTTCTCCCCAGCCCGTATCCATTGTAAATGGTTACACCAGTTCAAACTGCGCGAAAAGGTGTGGTGGTGTGATTCAGTGCCTTATTTCCACCCACATTTAAGTGAGCACACCAGCGAGTGTCTGGTCTGGCAATCGGCAAACCTCAACGTCATCCAAGGTGCAAAGACAGGTCTGTGTGACAAGCACAGTGTCCCTTTTCAGAGATTCTCTTGACATTCGTGTTTCACAGGAGCACCTGCCTGTTTGCCACATGCCCCATCTTGACGTCGTCCAGGTGATTCACAGTAGTGTTTTACAACAAAAATAAGGCAGAACTGGTCATTGCTCTGGGATATTCTCGGGGAAGGGTGGGGTGTCTTTTGCTCAGCCTCTGACTCCTTCCCGCGCCCACAAAAACAGCAACTTGTGTCGATGAAAACAAACGAGCAAATATGAGAAATACTTGGGTCTTGCAACTGTTTGTACCCTAGACACACAGTGTCCTCCATGTCTGGGTCAGAGTGAGACTGATACCCTGGCAGCTGAGTATAACGAAGTATCTTTCTGATTTTGATGAGTACTTGAATTTTAATTTTTATTTTACAAATAAACATAAATCCACCATTGTTTCAGGGGAACCCAGCGCACCCAAACTGGAAGGTCAGATGGGAGAAGATGGAAACTCCATTAAAGTGAACGTTATCAAGCAGGATGATGGTGGCTCCCCAATAAGACATTATCTGATCAAATACAAAGCTGTAAGTATGACTGACACTCAAGCCTGATTCAGTACTCAGCTTGTTCAGTACTCAGGCTTCACTTTGTATGCAGACAGCCCTGGACTGAAGATCTAGATAGGCCAGCACAGGAACACCTGCTAAGCAGGTGTGGTGGAAGCGTGTAGGGCGTGAGATGATGTGCACAGAAGCAACATAGAAAATCTTTGTCTCATTTTCTTTCCTTTGCCCATGAAAGATGATTTCTCCATGCTGTCTTCTGTACAAGTGTCAGCAGATGGTAATTACATGCACTGAGCACTATTTCATATATTTCTGAGATGGGATTGCCAGCAACAACTTCTGTAGCTGGGGACCAGAGGTTCGTAGTGTGGAGCATTGCCCACCTTCAGACACGTGTCACGTTGGTCTCAGAGTGAGAGATGCTATTGGAAGCAGTTCCCCTTAACACTGAAATTGTTCAGCTCTCCTTGGACGTTACCCAGGATAAAAAAAATACGTGATGCTTTGAGCAGTGCACCTATCCCTAGTCTTGGGAAGCAGTATCAGTGTGATGAGCAGCTGGTATTGTTGTTAGCCGAATGTGGCCTGTTCTGTGTTAGGTGCTGTTTGATGGGTTTTTCCTATGAAAGGACATTCAGTCAGAGAAATTGCTTAGCACATCCTTGAGGAATAGGACCTTGAGAGACCTTCAGATTAGTGTGAGTGAAATGCGTATCTGCATTTCCTGAACCTGGAGTGGGAATTATCCGATTTACTAATTGTATGCACCGTTTAAAACCTCCCTAAAACACTGCAGAGCAGAACGGTTGTGGTAAACTGGGCCAGACCTGTATTAAGAGGTAAATCTCTGTCTTTCAGATGATTTACATTTGGCATACTGTGACATGAAAGAACACTCTTAAAGTGCTTCACAGGACAGAGACAGACAGAAGTTGCAGCTTTACCCCTCTGGAATGGAAGTAGTCTAGTGATGTGGAAAGAACTGGGGGATTTTCCTCGCCTCTGCTAGCACTGCAGAAAACAGAATTGTGAGCTTAGAGGCTGCTTTGGTATCTCTTAGATATCTCTCCACTTAGAGCCAGCAGCACGCGATGTTTGGCAGCGCTGAGGAGCGTGTGCTTGTGGGGAAACCCCCCCACTCCGTTTGCTAGGCAGCCATCGCCACGTTCTCAAAGCTGGGCGCTGACGTTGTGCTCTGTGTTTTGCATCCCTGCCTGTTATCTCACTGCTCTGCAGAAGCATTCCTCAGAGTGGAAACCAGAGATCAGACTTCCATCTGGCAGTGACCACGTCATGCTCAAGTCGCTGGACTGGAATGCGGAGTACGAAGTTTATGTGATAGCTGAAAACCAGCAAGGGAAGTCCAAACCAGCTCGCTATGCTTTCCGAACGTCTGCTCAGCCTACTGTCATCCCAGGTACAGCAGTCATAAGCTTCACCGTTGATTTCTGCTTCTAATTAATGCAACAGTGCTGCATCCTTTAATGTGCCTGAGTAACCCTGACAACTTGCTTGCTTAAAGCCATTATCACAATTGGTTACCCATCCAAAGCTTAGTTTTTGCCATGTACATACCTGTACTGTAGTCCACGTTACAGTATGTACAGCATTAGCAGGACACTGTTAGGAATGCTCTGTGACAAGGCCTTGTCTGACTGTTCCCAGGGGATGTTGGCTTTTTGTGTCAGGGTACAGGATTGGTAGTGGAGACAGCAGTGGATAGCAAATGCTTTCTAGGCCCAGAAAGGAGGATTGCCCTCTTAAACTAAAGCAAAAGACACCACTGGGATCTCTGGGGCGATGCTTTTCACGACGCAGTGGGCTTGCTTACTGCTTCTTTGTCCATCCAGCTCAGCCTTCAGAGGAATAAAGGCATAAGGAGTTTGCTAGAGGTTGGAAATGGAGGGGGTTAAAATATTTCTCTGAAGGTTTTTTTATTAAACGAAATGAAGATCCAATTACAGTAATTTAAAAACAGCACTGTTTTAATGTTAGGAAGGAGTAACTAAATAGCACTAGAATGCTGCTGGAAACTCTTGTTTCAGATGGACTACTTGTTGGCACGCTTAAGAAGTGAGGTAGAAGCACAAACGCTACAAAAAAACCAAGCAGAGCCTATTATCTGAGCTATGAGGCATTTAGCAGTTCTCTGGAAGGTGTGGAAAGGACAGTTGGTATTTCCTTTCTGTACAGGTAGAAGGTAGTGCACAGGTAAAAAAAAAATCCAAACAAACACACACAAAAAACAAACCCATAAAAAACAACAACAGAAAACAACAAGCAAAGAAAACAAACCCAACACACCCAAAAACCAACAAACAAAAGCGTCCCAGACCTCAAGGATGACAGTGCTGCACTATCTGTAAATTAAGTTCTGATGGGTTAAAGGCAGATGGACAGGCTGTAAAGCGGAGCCAGTCGATGGGTCCTCGCTGCCCAGCCAGAGTTAAGCATTTTCATACAAAGACTGCTGCTGGCAGCCCGTATTGAAAGGAGAGATGGGATTTCATTCTGTCTTCTAGTTGGCTAACTTGGTCTCGTGTTTTTCTTCAGAACAACTAGCGTTTTCTTCAGCCTCCCCCTTGCACTGAGAACTCAGTCCTTGGTCTGCACCCACTCCCTTCCTGTCTGAAGGAAACAGCTGAGACCTTGTGCAGTTTGCATGATGAAACCCCTTGATGAAGCCAGATAATGTTTTTAAGCGCAGAAATGAGCAACCTAGTTGGTCAAGACTTGAAAAATGCGTATGATGGGGAAAATGAGGATAGGGAGGAGGAGGGAAATGGGGCAAAAGAGAGATCGGGATGTGTGTTTGAACAAGGCTGTAGTTTTGGGTGGAAAGACCCTCAGTAACTCATTAAACAACTTACTCTCTGATTCTCATTTTCAACAGCTCTAATACTTACTACCCTCCCATATTTGAAGGACAACTGTGACTGATGTGGTAGGAGAAAGTGACAGTAATTTGGCAAAGAGTGCCTTAAGGTCAGTTCAGAGCTGAACAGTCAAACGCGGGAGGCTGGAAACAGCAGAAAGTGGTTCTTCTGCACTGTGATGTGTCTCCCCAGGGGAAGCTGCAAGTGCTGAACAGTCTTTTTGTTCCTCCACAGTCTCTTGAGTGCAACTGCTGTTGCCTTCCTGTGCCAGTACTCTCTTAGCCTTTGATACGTGCCCAATGGGAAACAAAGCTACCTGGGACAGCTGGGATGTCTTACACAAGTGTATTAGCAACTCTTGAGAACGCTCTTGCCCTTGGGATACGCAGTGGGAGGAGCAACGAGCCCAGATGCCACTGAGCCCTTTAGATCCCACAGGAACATGGGCAGGGACTCTAAAACATGGGAGGCGAAAAAGAGCCCCGTTTGTTGTCACAGGTGAAACTTCTTTGGCCTCTCTGAAATAATTCCTCAGTCTGGTGTGAAGCATAGGAGGAATCAGGACTAAATGTTGTACTTGGATGTGTCAGAAGCACTTTGAAAAGCAGTCAGTTGGAGTGAGAGTTTACTGCAGGACTGACCCAGCAGATGCAGTTGCTTCTCAGAAAGGATGTGCTCTGGTTCAGGGGCAAGCAGAGCACTGCACAGTGAAATCACTACTGTTGACTGTGCTGGACTTGTGACTCTCTCTAGTTGTGTTGGTTGGTTGTTGGGTTTTTTTATTTATTTATTTATTTTATTTTGTAGAGGACTTAGGTTTCTATTAGGCCTTCAAAGTGTTCCCAGACTAAGCTGGTCCCCAAACTGGTAATGTTGGGAAAGGTATTTCTAGAGGACAGGCTGATTGTTCTGCTGTGCAGCCCACAGGCCTCTACTGAAATGATGGCAAGTGTGCCAGATTGTGGTGGGGAAGAGGCTCTCCATGGGTCATCCCGTTAGCATCTCTTGTCATTTTCATGGTGTTTGGCTTTTACACTTTGGTTTCAAAATGAGCTGCATAGAAAACGAGAGCCAACGCTCGAACGTGGCATTGCTCACTGGACAGTGATAGCTAGGAATTTCTTGCAGACAAAATGTATGCTTATTATGTTGAGTCCTTTGTTACCATCATCTTCGTACAGTGTCCTTGAAGTGGTTAGAAGGATAAGGGTGTTCTTGTCAGTAATAATAATAATACTTGCATTAGAGTAGTTTACAAGCAGCTGGAAGGCTAAATGGAAAAGTCAGTCCCGTGTTCTAGAGACCACCTTGCTTCTTCAGAGTTTTAGTCACCTGGATCTGTTCTCCAAATCCTTGGTACAACAGGCTTTGGGGTACGAACTTGGACAGGCAGTTGGTTTGTTTTCTACACAAAAGCTTTTCTTTTTTTTTTTTTTTTTTTTTTTTTTTTTTTTGTGTGCGTAAAAGGCAGCGTTGTCCTTTCAAATACCAGATAACCATTTTCTTGTGTTTCTCACGGAGCCTTCTGTTCCATCGTTTTTAGTCGCATCTGCTTGCAACTCCCATAAACCCTGACTTGGACCCTGCTCTGCAGCTTTGGACATTGCTGAGCTTCTGACCCGGCCCTTTGTCAGTGTGAATGTGCTAATGCTCTTCTTTAACCTTTAGCCATTTTAATTTATGAAATTAAATAAACCTTTGATTCTTATGTTTTCTATATTTATGACCTAATTTTTTTTTATCTATTTCTCTCTCTTTCTCTCTCTTTCTTTCTTTTTCTTCTTCATCCTTTCTTCCCTCCCCTCTCCCTCCTTCCCTTTACTCCTTTCCTATGTCTGTCGTCATACATGTCACCTTGGATCTCACGGGGAAACATCCACGCTTGCCACATGCACCAAATTTGTTTTTAAACAACCATATTTTCCCCTCCTGGGAACCATTGTCTGGCACCTGCAGCGACCTTGGGAAGTCCATCAACGTCGTCCTCCTTTGTTTCATTGCTTCTTTCTGCAGTGACTCTGCTTTTGCTCTGTTAGAAACTTAAAATAAAATAAAGCGGTATTTGCTTGAAAAGGCCTGGGCCCCACCAAGGCGTGAAAGCAGATAACTCTGCTTCAGAGGATCGTGTCAGTTCAGAGAAAAAAAAAAAAAGAAACCCAAACAAAAAACCAACAACACAAAAAAACCCCACAGAACATTAAAAAAAAAAAAGTTGTATTTGAAAGTGTCAGTATTTTGTAACGAGGAAAAAAGGTTTAAGCAAAGTTTTTTTTTTTCTCTTTAACTTTTTTGTTACTTGTAATGAATTTGCCCTTTTTAATGGATGTAAAGAAAGATGTTTTTCTTGTTTGCTTGCTGTTTTTCATCAAAGGAAGGTACAATCTTGAAAGCCTTTTAAGATACTGCTTTTTACTGAGTTCTCTGCACATCTGGTGCTGATCACCATGTGTTGTGCAAAAGGTTTCTAAAGCCCCATCCACAAATGGAAATGCATAGACTATACAGAGAGAAGGAATTGTTGTCAGAGATCATCTTACTGGTTGCCCAAATATCTCTGTGGGCTTTTGCATGTGGATTCAAATCTGTGGCCATTAGAAGGTTTTTCTGATGTGGTGGTCTGAATATAAATGGCTTGTGGGAATTACACAGAAGAGAAATTTTTATTCTTTTCTTTTCTTTCTTCTTTGTGTGGTTTAGTCCTTGCAACTTCATTGGCCCCTTGTGTACAGTCAAGCATCTCATGACCCACAGCGGCGTTGGGGCATAAAACCACCCCTGAGCATACAGATTTGCAATGGATGCTTGTCTAGGATTTTCTGGTTTTCCTCTACTGTATTATCAACTTCACAGAGAGATCCCTTTTCTTGACATTTTAACAGAAAAGATTAGCTTGGATCAAGTTACTGACCAGCTAAATGATTATTATTACCGACCCTTAACAGTATTCATGATTAACTGTGCGTGTGACTACCAGACAGATTAATCCCTGATGTAAATTGGTGCAATATAATGCATCTTTCTTACAAGTTCTGTGTGTTGTCTGTTGTTGAACAAATTTTTCTTTTCTCTTGTTCTTGCCTAAAAAAAAAATAAATCAAAACCCAGAAGCAAAAAAAAAAACCCCACAACCCACCCCAACAACAACAAAAAACGCTGTGCCACTCATGAATTGTTTTTGTGATGGGAAGTCTGCTTGGCTCTGATGCTCTTCTAAAAACGGGGGTGTCTCTCCCTGTAGGTCTGTTCTCTGCGAGTGGGTCTGAGGTTGCCAAGGATGGAATTGTTGACATAGTTGTTGAACTGTCTGTACAGAATGTCTCAAATACTATCAGCTGTCTGGAATTGGATTAATCTTTCTAACAAAACTCTAATAGGGACAAACAAAAAGCCTGCCATCAGTCTTGTCTAACCATCTGTTTAATGCTCTGCACAGAAGTCTCTGCTGTCTGTATTCAGACCTTGTTCATTATGATTTGTGAACTGCTTTTCTATCTAAATTATAAATGAAAGCTTTGTGCAGGTGTTGCACACAAAAGCATGTGGATTCCTTTTTTAAAATCTCCTCATCTCCAGTGTTTTAAAGTACAGGAAACTTGTTAGGTCTTTTGAGTCGGCACCTTAGTGTTAGTGAAGTACAACAGGAGTAATCACGATACTAAACATTTGTGTGACCTTCCCCTACAGCTGAATTTATTAAGTTAACGTGTAGATCTGATACCAGCCTGCACTGTGGGTTTCCCCTTAGCCACAGACAGAGGTTACTAGCTGAGGTCAGTACCCATCTCACCCCACTCACAGGTTATTAAAATGATCCTGCCTAAACTGCAACGTTGCGCAGTGTTGCATGGAGAGCGAGCAGCACTGCTGGGGGCCGTTCCTCTTGCCGTCCCTTAGGGCAGTGGAGATACATTATGCTCTGAGGGGCCTCCTCTCTGGTGACTGTGCAAAGCCCGATGAGCAGATGAGAGCTCATTTACATGGCTGAAGTTAGCTGGAGTGAATTCCGTACTCAGTGGCAGACAGGAATCCAGTCAGCAGGGAGTAGCTACAAAAAGAGCTGCTGTCCCTGTCTTTGTAAAGATAGGGAACGTGACTTGATATTTTTACCACCAGTTTATGCAGATTCATTACACGTCAGATACTAGATACACTTAAGGTCCTTGGGGTCTTACAGTCAATGCTGGACAAGGTCCCAGGCCTTACTCTTGTTGTAAATAAAATAAAATTTTAAATAGTTTACGGAAAAGCCAGCTCTCTTTTCTTTGCTTGGAGATTACATTGATTCAGACTGGGAACCAGAAGTTGTTCAAACACTCAGATTTTCAGCACGCACTTGTTATACCCACAGGAAGGTTGGAACCTCCACCCTTAAAAAAGATGTTTCCCTTTGTGGGATGAAGTGCAGAGCCTTGGAGCATCTTACGTGGCCCGTGGGACTCCAGCGGCCCTAAGTCTCTACACCTTTTTTAAAATGTTTGTGAAGCTTTGCTTTGGCTGCCTGCCTTTTGCAGCAAGGCCTTGCTCGATAACACTCTGCTCTGCCAGGATCTGGTGCAGTTGTTCACACTACTGAGTTTCTGCTGGATAGAAGGAAGCTTCTGAAGCTCTCCCGAGTGTGAAGCTGGTGGGCTGGAAGGAGCAGCCGGTGGCACCGGGGTGTGCGCTGCAGTAGTGTAGAAGAGCAGCTGTGGCTCGGCTGTCCACATTTACAGTCTGGTTTACCCCTGAAACAAGGATCTTCCTCTCCCTCATGCTCTGCATGCAGTTTTTACTATTCCTCTGTCCATCCCTGTAAAGGGAGTCAGTCAGTCGTAGGAAAATACCAGAGACTGAAGCCTGGAGCAGGCCACTGAAGCCACACTGGCTTGGTGACAGTCTAAGAGATGTTGAGTAGTACTCTGGGGAAATATCCACAGCCCTCTTGTCTTGGAAGGAGAGCTCCACAGAGTGCTGTGTATTTCTGCTCCCCAGTAGCTAAGGTGAAAGCAAACAGAAGTTGTTGAGCCTAAATCTGTGTGGCAACAGAAGCGGTTGTCACTTGGAATACAAGGTTGCTCGCATGTTGCTTTTCTCCACTATCAATTGTGCAGTCTCTGAGAGAATAAGGTCTGCAAAATGTGGCACCCCTTGTTTGGAGGATACTCTTAAGTGTTTGCAAATTAAAGCTGTTGGCATCCACTGAGAACGAGCAGCTTTTCTCCTGGGTGTTTTTCTTTGGTTTTTTGTTTGGTTGGTTTGGTTTGGTTTGGTTTGGTTTTTTTACTCCTGCATGAAAAGTTTTGTTTTATTTGTTGTTCTCTTTTCTGCCAAATATCGAAGGACGTTTGCCTGGAATCTCATTTGCTTCTCTCCATCCCTTTTTAGTCTCTTTGTCTGCCTGTGCCTGAACATTCTCTGCACACTCTAGCTGAGACCCCCTTGAAGAAGACACATCCAAATGGTTCTGCTCTCTCTGACAGGGTAGATGTCTGTACAGAGCTGCAGGAAGTGAAACTGATGGGTCATTTAATTGTACACTGTAAAATAAGGGCAATTAGAAAGGTCAGTCTTGCAGGAAGCTCATTTTCAATTGAAAAAATAAATATCATTTAATAAATTCTTCACTTCCTTAGAATTAAGGACTCGGGTTTTTTTTTTTTTTAAACATTCTCCGTTTCCTGATTTAATCTGTGGAAGCATTATTCCTCTTAGTCCTGAGAGTAGCGACAGGCAGTCAGTGGAAAGCTTCTCCTCAGGTTGCATGTGCTGTGGATCAGGTGAGAAATGTCCCCCATCAGCTGCGGTCTCTGGGGGTGTGCGTGCTCTCGTGCGCACGCTGATAGCGGCCGCTGCTCAGCAGCCAGCCTGGGCGTGGGGACGCTCCCGTTGGGCGCTGACTTGGCTTAGGCCCCAGAAAACTTGTTAGGGATATTAAGTTTCTAAATAGTAGTTTTGACTAAACACAACATAAATTTAGCTATAGGATGGAGTCAGTAGTTATTAATGTATTTGCAGATCGATTTAATTTAATCAAATTGGCCATTGTGTGAAACTGAATAATACAGGATCCGCTTCCTTCATTTTATAGCAGCAGCAAAATTCCTTTGCAAAATACATGCAGAAGAAAGGAAGTCTGCACCACCAGCCTCCAAGGTCATGGGGTCTTCAAGGATTCTTATATTATTCTTCTTTCTTGCTAGTCTCCGAAAGATTTAGAATATCAGTTCATGTCATGAATTAGAATTTATGGAACCAGAACTGGTGAAATTGACTGAAAATTGCAGGGCTTTCTCACGAGCCTAGGGAAAAAAAGACACATTGCAGGCAGTTACCTTGGCCCAGTTTCATGGTCTGAAACAAAAAACCTGAGAAGAGCACAGAAACAAGGGCGTTCCTCTGCAGATACACCCTCATTCTCCCCATCTCTGTACTCCTCTTCCTGGCAGCTTTTCCTGACGTAGCTACTCATGCTCCCTGGGGCAGAGCAAGAAGGATGATGCTTTGGAAGGGAGAGAGCAGGCAGGGAAGGGAACTCGTAGCTATTCAGTAGCTCTCCTTCGGGTGTTTAGAAAGAAGAGAATTCTTTTGCAGCTATCATAGCAGAAATGGCATCTCTGGGAACAGTAGTGCTTGGTGGGGCTTATAACCTTGTGCGGCAGATTCCAAAAGTTCAGGGCCAGTCAGTCTACTGCCTGGTTACAGCAGTTCCCCTGGACTCTTGTCCTGCAGCACTGCACGTTGAAGCTTCATTGACAGCAGTCACTCAGTGGAGCATGGATGCTCTTTGCAATTTTGTGGATCAGCTGCAGAGCATTTTGTGTGTCTGCAGGACCACGGCAGTCGTGGTTACAACTGGATTTTCATGCAAACTAAGCCAAATGGGCTTCTGAGGAAAGTTAGAATGATTTTGTAGTTACATAGGAGCCCTTCTAGCGTGACATTATAAATACTTTATGTCCTCACTTCTTAAGCATAAAAAAAAGGACCCTGAGACAGAGTGGAAGGAGAGTGGGGCACATCCTTCCCACAAACTATTGGTTGTATCGGCTTCAGTAAATCTCTGGCAGGTGTAGTGGCTGCAGCTCTACTGTTTCAGAGGTCTGGCACTTTGTCCATCGTACACAGTGCACGTGGCCAGATCAGTCATTTTGCAGGGTCTGGTACTTGCTGGGTTGTTGGGTTTTTTTGCAGAGCGGTGTCTGCTGTCCCAGTGGATCATAGTGCTTCCAGGAGCTATCAGAGAACCAACACTCTGCTTCTCAAGCACTCCTCCCGAAAATGCACAGACACACACACACACAAACATAGGAGAACACGCCACTGTCACTCAAAGTGGCAAATGTTGCTTGAACAGGAACCATCTTTCTTCCACTTTTGCTTTCTGTCACTAATCCAAAATAGAGAGAGGTGAGTATTCAGACAGGCTTTGCTGCAGTAGGGCTAAATCTGCATCATCTTCATCAGTAGTGCTAAATAATCTGCAAAAAAAATCCCTGTTTAGAAAGTAAAGGAGATTTCTATTCAGCCAAATTTGGTGGAGAAAGATTTGATGTTCTGCACTGGTTTAGGGATTGCTGTTAAAGTTTCATATGCTATTCCTAGCCTAAGCTGCTTCACCTTCTGTTTCCAGCTTTTGAATCTTGTATCTCTGCCCAAATAAAGTGCCTTTACAGTATGTACTATTCTGCTGCATACAGGGCTGCGATGGCCCCATTCATCCTGGCACATTTCTTTTTTGAAGCTCCACTGACTGAGTTTCCCAAGTAATTTTTTCTTCATCCATCCACTGTGATATTTCCTGAATCATTTTCTTCCTCGGCATGTTTTCTGAACAGCTTTCCCACCTCAGTCACGCTGATGCCAAAGACTGAGGGTGGTATTTCCTTTCCAGCTCCTTGTCTCCCTGTTTATACATCTGCCTTGGTGTAGCCAGAAGTGAAATGGTGAGAGGCTGGCCTAGGATCCCATGGGAATACCTGAACCTTGCAATCCCCAACAGCACAGTGAACGGACTCCTGCGCGGAGAAGAAATTAATTTCTTCTTTACTAGTCATGTAAAGCAGTTTGGCCAAGTCCCATGACAAGTGTAAACACTTAAGTGCTTGAGAAGAGCCACTGCTGCAGTGCCTGCTGAGCACCCAGGAGCTTTCCTTGGCTGTGCCCTGTCCCCAGTTCTGCCTCAGTTGGCAGCGGTCGTGCAGAGGTGCACGGACAAGGTGTAGGCTGTATCTGAAGCTATGGGTGTGGTTTGTGCCACAGATAATTCCTGAGTTTAAGGGGCTTACAGTGCTACCGACAGGTTTTGTAAAAGCTTGTGGGGAGAGGAAACAAAGAGTAGGGCTCTCATTTGAATGGAATTTTCCAGAAGATGTCTTCTAGCATGTGGCAAAATTCTGTCTGTCCTAGGCCAAAATGTTTTGTCTCTCTCGAGCTCTGGTGGCTGAGATGAGGTATATTTCAGAGGCACCATGGGGAGCTATCACCCTGTAATCCCGTCTGTAATGCTTTTCTTAGTGCACCTCTACTAGCCTGCCAAGGAGCTCATTCCCAGAAATGTGATGTACATGAGAAGAAAAGTTTGATGCATCTTTAGCTTGTTCTCCAGGAGCTGGTGTGAACAGGGAGCTGTTAATTAGTGAATAATCTGTGCAAGAATCCTGAATACGTTAGGAGAGGGAAAATAGATGACCTCCTTACTCCCTGCATACATTGGACGGAGATCGCTTAATCTAATCATGCAGCTTGCTGCAGGGTGCTGGCAGGGGTCTAGTCTGTGGCACAAATGTTCTGTGAGCATTTAATGGACCCAGGATGTAAGTGTTGGAATCGGGTGCCTTAGAGTGGCTTTTAGATGCAGTCAAACAAAAAGTTTCCTGCTGGAGTCTGGATTCCTCGATGTGTATCAGGGTCACAAGATGAAACAGCACTTACCTGCCTCCTGCTAATGATGGTCTGTCTCCTATTCTTAAGTAATGGAATACGTGGCAGAGGGTATGGCTGCCTGCCTGTGAGCCCTGGAAATGATCTCTCCACCTGTCAAAGTCAACATCGATCGGGCAGAGGGGAAAGAGGGGCTTTGCTGCAAGGAGAGGATCCAAGGTGTTGGGGGGTTGTGACCTCTCGCAGTAAAACATGCACTAAAAATGAACAGGTTTTCATCTTAACTGAAAGAAAGAAAAAAAACCCAACAAAATACACCTATGGCAAATGACAAACACCCTGCTGTCATTCAGCTGTCTCAGTAAACATCAGTAAGCAGCTCGGGCAGATGCATAGGCCTTTGTGTGCCAGTCACATAGCGAGAGGCAGACGATGGGGCGTCGGGACTCGCGGGCAGGTTTGGGGTGGTTTGGTACATCGAACCGGGTGCTGAAGCCTCTGAACCCCCAGCCAAACGCTCTGCCTGCCGATCGGCAGCTTGGGAAGAGCGATGCTGAATAAAACAAGGGGAACAAAAAGTACTTTCTGTTCAGAGTATGATAGTAAGAGGCAGGGAAGCTGCAGCTGGCAATGCTCTAGGCTGTCTGTTGGTTTAGTGACGCTCAAAGGCTTTGATGGGATTAACTGATGTGTTTGTCCACTCCCTGTCCGTAAGAACATACTCAGCATTTTATAAGCAGGTAGAATGTTAAAGGCACTTCCCCTGGAGTTAGTACTGTACGGGCAACCCCACACGTTTTCTAGGCCTCCATCACCACCTCTCACCTGCTGTTCCTTTGTCTACTGGAAAAAACAAGGTATTTTTTTCTATTCTACAGCTGGGGAAATGTGGTGGAGATTGGGTGTGGTGGAGGGGGCAGCTTCTGTGACCAGGGCAGTGTCAGCAGCGTGACAGCCTGCTTGTCTTTACCACCTGCTTCCTCAAAAGGCTGCTTGGATTTTGTCTGTACCGAAGCCCAGACGTTCTTCAAGCATTCACTGATGAGCTCCGCTGCCTCAGGATAAGATGTGAAAAGCTTAACCACTCTTCAGTTCTGGAGAGCTGGGTCTTAGCTGAGCAACAGGAAGGGGGGTTAGTTCCTCCTTTTGTTTTTAACCCATGTAAAGGGCTGATCAACTCTGAGGCTCCAGTTTTCTGTGTCCCATCAGAGCAAGTCATGCTACAGAGTCTAGGCTTCACTCACGCCTGTCCGTGTGCCAGAGTCACTCTGGACCCTAGACACAGCCTTTCTCTTGAGGAAGCGGTGGCGGGAAGCAGGAGCCCTGCGGAGTTCCAGCTGGGTATGTGCTACAGTGGAAGAGGTTTCTCTAATCTGCTCTCCAGGCTTTAGCCCGATAGAGGCGGGAAAAGCCCCAGTAGGGCCAAGCAAATCTGTCTTCTCAGGTAGGTTGTCCAGCATGTCTGGACATAAAGTACTGGTTATAACAAGGCTACCAGGGAGAGGGTGTACTAAGTTCCCCATGTGAGTAACCTAAGCGTAGCCAAACTTGAGCTGTAACTAGCCCCAGCTCTCCTTTTAACTGCAATGCCACCTTTTCTTTTCTTTTTGGTCTCTAAAGCCAGCACCAGCCCTACGTCAGGCCTTGGGACTGCTGCCATCATTGGCATTCTCATTGTTATCTTCGTGCTGCTGCTGGTGGCCGTGGACGTCACCTGCTACTTCCTGAACAAGTGTGGCCTGCTGATGTGCATCGCCGTCAACCTGTGCGGCAAATCCGGGCCGGGAGCCAAGGGCAAAGACATGGAGGAGGGCAAAGCCGCCTTCTCGTGAGTACCGTCATCGCCTGCGTTGCTCCTTCTGTTGATCAGTGCCTCCCCTCAGCAGCCCCCCAAAAGAAACTGGTTTAGGGAGCTCAGGGTTCCTCATCTCTGACGGGAGGATACTGGCGAGATCTGGGACCGAGCTGGTTCTGCTTTATGAGTTTCTTCAGCTGTTTTTCTGGTTTTGTCCTGTTCCTGTTAGTAGCCATCACAGGGCTGACCCAAAGGCGGGACATCACAGTGGTCTCCTGTGCTGTAGGCAATAACCGGAAGGGGCGGTGAGAAAAAGAAGTAATAAGCTGTTCAGGCCGGTCTGCTTCTGCCGTTCGCTACCGACACTGGCAGCACGTCTCTGCAGAAGGACACCTGGTGTGAATGAAACCAATCTCTGTGCAATCCCTTTGTTGCAGGAAAGACGAGTCCAAGGAGCCTATTGTGGAGGTGCGGACTGAAGAGGAACGGACCCCCAACCATGATGGGGGCAAACACACAGAGCCCAATGAGACCACCCCGCTGACAGAGCCAGAGTACGTTGGCATCGGTCAATCCTAGCGCAGGGTCACCACATTGTCCTCAGTTGCTTTAATCCCTGATCTGTCGTGCCCGTGACTTCTAGGGTAGGAAGAGAGGAAGAAAGATAAAACCTCCACGTTGCATTTGTGAGATGCCATTGAGGAAACGCCTCCTCTCTTCCTCAAGATTCAGTGACTGCTGTTGCCAGCACTGGAAGGGAAAGAGGAGGAAAGCAATGTTTCTTGAAAGACTGGTCTCTGCTAGTCCTGTCCAGTGTGGGGATCTGGCACCTGTCCAGGTTCACCGCAAAGGATCCAGAGCAGAAGCAGCCCCCAGCTAGCAGCAGCTCCTGCTTCAGCTCTGGCCCAGCACTGCTGGCTGAGGCTTGAACGCCCCGTGGCAAAGGAAGCAGTCCTCTCTCCTGATAGCAGCAGGGTAGCTGTGCGCGAGCCGGGGGAGGCACGGCAAGTCTCGTTACTCTGTGAGAGGGCTGAGAGCTACCTACGACCTCTGCGTGCACTGGGGAACTTGCGTGGGGCCTGAGTCTGTGAATCCACGTTAGCTGGGAAGGTGTTGTGTTGCCTGCTGTCCACATTAAGTTCTTCTCTAGACTGTCGCAGTTCTGCTGTCCTCTGAGCACTTCTCCATGGCTCCTGGAGGAGCACTGGGAGGAATTTACTTTGAGAGGCTGCTGAAATGGTTGGTAATGTTTGCTTCAGGTTTGGAATTGATGGTTCAATTTGAGTTCCTTCCCTTCAGCAGAGTCATCACAGCGGTGAGGTGGTCAGGCTTTTCCACCTGCCTGCTGCTTACCTCCTTTGATAAGGTCAGCAGTGGGGTCCACTGGTGAAATGACTCTGCTGGGAGTCTCTGTGAGGTGAGATGACAAAGGAGGCCACATCCACCAGCAGCACTGAAACGCGGATGCGTAGCAGCGAGGAATAGCTGGGGTTGATATTGTCCTGATCTTCTCAGCTAGTCTTACCAGAGTTGTAAATCAATTATCCTCCTCTGTGAGGGTTTTCTGTCCTTTCATAAGCCTGAGGTAGTGGTCTTAGGCCCGCTGGCTTGTCATGGAAATAAACCCAATGTTTTCCCTGCCTCGTTGCCGTGTACTTGTTCAGGCAACCAGCACTGCACTGTGGCTGCTAAAGGGCAGTTGCACTCAGACTTTGTCCTCAAGCAAACCTTATTCCAGCTAGCACAGCGGGCTGGAATCTGGCCAAAAGGGCAGAAAACATCACCTCAGAGCCGCATGTGTGTATGTGCGTTACGCGCGCGCGTCAGAAAAAGATTTCTATTCTGGGTGGTTTGACAAAGGCCTTCGGTTAGAGGCGGAAGGACGGGGCCAAGATGAGGGACTGGATTCAGGGGTCCTACAGTGGGACCTCGTCGTGTGGTGACAGATGGCACAGGGCTGCAAGCTCAGGGAGCTGGTAGAAAGATTCCTTGTGAGGTCAGGTGGAAGAGGCTGAGGGGAGAGTTAGGCTAAAAGAGAAGAGTCTCTACAAGTTGACAGGGTTACATTTGGCTAAGACTTGAACCAAAATCTGCATGAACAGCCATTCCTGAAGGTCACGTCCTCTTCTTCTCTTCCTAGTCATTCTGCAGTCATCCCAGCCAGCCCTTGCTACCCTCTGCACATTGACCTCTGAAGGTTTCTGCTCCTCTGAGTACCTCTCCGTGTTCTGTGTGTGTCGTACCCACATGCCATGCTGCTGCTGCACCACCCCCTTGCTTTCTCACTCTTCTGCTCTGCTCCCCTTTCTGCTGCTGTCATTTACAGGCTTCATTGTCTCTATTTCTCTTCTACTCCTGTCCTCTTCACAGGCACCCCACCGATACCGCAGCTACTGTTGAGGACATGCTGCCTTCTGTAACTACGGGCACCACTAATTCTGACACTATCACTGAAACCTTTGCCACTGCTCAGAACAGCCCCACCAGCGAGACCACTACTCTGACCTCCAGTATTGCCCTGCCAGCCACAGCCATTCCTGACTCAAACTCCGTGTCACCCGGCCAGGCTACTCCAGCCAAAGGGGCAGCCACCTCAGTCTCGTCACCACCACCTTCATCCACCCCCAAAGTGGCCCCCCTTGTTGATCTCAGCGATACCCCGAGCTCTACTCCACCTACTAACAATTTGTCTTCAAGTGTCCTGTCCAACCAAGGTGCAGTGCTCAGCCCCAGTGCTGTCGCTAACGCAGCCGAGACCTCCAAAGTAGCAGCTGGTAACAAGCCAGCTGCCGCGGGCCCTGCAAACCTCAGTAGCCCTCCAGCTCCATCAGAGCCCAAGCAGGAGGTCTCAAGCACCAAGAGCCCTGACAAGGAAGCTGTGCAGCCCAGTACAGTGAAGAGCCCAACAGAGACAACCAAGAACCCGAGCAATGTGAAGAGCGAGGCTGCTTCAGGCAGCACCACAAACCCCTCCCAGAACGAGGACTTTAAAATGGACGAAGGGACCTTCAAGACACCAGACATTGATCTTGCAAAGGATGTTTTTGCAGCTCTTGGCACTGCTACTCCTGCCAGTGTGGCTGGCGGGCAAGCTCGTGAGCTTGCTTCTTCCACTGCAGACAGCTCTGTACCTGCTGCACCTGCAAAGACCGAGTATGGCTGCCTTTAATCTTCTGTTGGTTGTGTGCTGTGTCTCTTGTGCACTGGTGCTCGTGCTGTGTTCATGTTGGATGTTCTCTTGACTAATTTCATTGTTTCCTTAGCAAACTAACTCACCTGTGAACCAGCTAAACAGGGCTTGGCTTTAAAGGTCCAGGAGGAAAGCAGGAACAGGCTGTGCCAGGGAAGCAGAGAAAAAACCCGAGGAGTTTGTCATGAAGGTGTTATGCTGTAGACTTGTATGTAGCTTTGCCTGTTGTAGGTAATTCTTCTATGCAAGAGATCAGAAACGGTTCGGTTCGGTGCAGAGAAAGCGCTGTGCTTCCTGCGGGTCAGTGAGCAGTCGCCAAAACTCTGTTTCCTAAGAGATCAGCGGAGCCCTGCAGAACTTGTTTCAGTGTAAGGTGGGGCAGGAACTAGTGCTGTGTGAAACCATAAAAGCATGGTACCTCCGGATTTGTCCCAGAACTGGCCCAGGGGTGAGGCGGTGTGATCCTGTCTGAGCGGGGGGGGCAGGCACAGCCCAGGGGGGTTGGGGTACCTTGGTAGGGTGTTGTTCTGATACATGAGAGAAGAGTCTCCATCCACTGTGCTGAGTCCTCTCTTTATCCATCTGATTTATTCAGAGAGCATCAGCTTGCCCCTAGGCAGGAACCCTCAGGGTACCTTGGAGCCTTGTGCTATCTGTACAGGATCCGCTTTCCTCAGCTGGGATGCGTCTGCACCTTGTGTTTGGCAGGAGCCACTGTCACTGGAGGCCTGAAGTCCTCACCTGGGGTAACTGTGGGGAGGGTCCCCAGCCGTTGTGCAGGTGTTGGACAAGAACACTCTCGCTGTGTCCATTTGGATGGCAGTTGCTGACAGAGCCATGAGCACAGAAGCCTGGAAAGTGCTGATTAAAAATTGCTAGGCCGCCCTTGAGGGGACAAGTACCTAAGGTCCCTGTTCCTTCTGGCTTCCTGTTTGGTCCCCATGCCTTGATAGAGGCGGGATGAAATAGGAGGCTTTGACACTGTGACTGGGGTGAGTATTAGCACTCACAGCAGTCGGATGCCAGTGGAAAGCCGTGCTGTTTCCTTTATTGTCCAGGTGCCTTTACATCTTACGGCTCTGTGCTCCTGTCCTTGTGGCCCTTCCTGGAAAGCCTGGGTGGCCCAGCAGTTGCACTGGGGCTGGAGGGAACCAGGCAGCCTGGATGGGGACAGCAGGGAAACCTGTGTTCACTTCAGCTCCCTGCACCTAAAGCCACTGCCCTGCGAGGCCGGGTGCTGCGGAGACAGGCGGTAGAGAGTTGTGAGCTGGTACTGAGCTGAAGGGGGGTGGGAAATGCTTTGCCCATAGTAAGGAAACAGCCGATTTAATGCAACTTTCTCTGTCGTGTAAATAATTTCTTGGTACAGTGGAATGCAGAGGTCTGTTCTTTCTGCTGATGCAGCCACCTCCTCCTACTCTGGGCTGGTCGTCTGCTTCCCCTGGTGCAGGGGGTACCGCAGGCGCAGCCTTGGCGTGATCTCGCCCGCCTGGCGGGTGAGCTGCGATTGCCGTCACCTCAGGCTAGCTAGCCTAGCTTTGTAGCCAGTGGGCTGGAACGGGCGCTGCTTCAGGGAGGGCACCCACCAGCTGTGCCTCGGCTGGCACTTTTCGTGAAGGAACTATGAAGAGAGCATGGGACAAACAGGCTTCTCTGATTGCCCAGTGGAGTGCCATAAGACGGGCTGCTGAACTGGAGCATCAGCCTGGGAAGATGTTGACCTCCCTGATACTTGTGAAATGCATTGGACAAAGTTCACTTGTGTTTCCCTTCCCGCAGCACACGGGGAAATTCTGGGGCTGACTTCCTGTAGGGAAAAAAGATTTCCTGCTAAAATAGGAGCCGCTTTTAATAGGACATTTGGGTGACATAAATGAGCAATGGTAAAATCAAATTCCTTGGCAACTGTCTGTGTTTTCCCTTCTGCTTTTTGCACACCACGAGATGCCTTGTGCCCCTGCTGCAGCCTGAGACTGCATCCCACCAGCGTGTTAACCCAGGGCAGGAGGAAATTCAGAAAAGGGTTTGCTAGTACTAAGTAAAGCTGGGGCGGGGAGGGGGGAATGGAGTTTGATTTTACTTCATTCTGAATCTGGAAACACTCGTGCTCTGGCAAGGCGACAGATTTGCTTATTTCCAGAAACGAGTTCTTTCTAATCGCTAATTCAGCAGTAAACTGTCTGTATTTCTCTGCCTCTGAACTGTGTCCTCCTGGTGATTCTTCCACAGGAAAACCCCAGTAGAAGACAAATCTGAAGTGCAAGCAACGGAAAGTAAGACACCTCCAGCAGAAGTCAAGACGGTCCCCAATGAAGCCACACAAACAAATGAGAACGAGAGCAAAGCATGATCAGCGACAGATGAAAGCAAATGACAGAACAACTTCACCCAAGCATTTAAAACACGAAACACAACACACATCTCATTCCTCTAGTGTCTGTTGCCTTTTTTAAAAAACAAACAAACAAAACAGAAAATGCATAAATGGGGGGAGGGGGGGAATCTCTCTTTTTCTTTTCTTCTCTTCTCTTCTCTTTCCTTTTTTTTTTTTTTTTTTTTTTAAGATTTCTAGAAAGGTTCTATTTGTTGTGCACTTGCTTTTAAAAAGTAATACATTTTAAAAACAGGGTTAAACCCGTAACCAAATCAGGGCTAAGCTTAGCCCTGTGTATATTCAAATAAGCAAAATTGCAAATACCGTTTGCAGCGTGGTTGGGAAGCTAAAAATCAACTAGTCCTAGACCAAAAACAAAATTCAAAAAGACAAAAAAAAGGAAAAAAAAAGACAAAAAAAAGAAAAAGACCCTGTTCTTTCCTTTGTTAGTATAGCAGATATAGCCGCTGTACCGCGTGGTGCAGCTGGTACTTAATGAACAAAGTCCACAATTTATTTTTATACTTTTCAGTCGAGTTTGAAATATGTATAAGCCTCATAAATAAGTTATAATTTCTGTTCACCTGTATTTGTTCAGTATGCAAAGTGTCCTAAGCTCTTTGTGACTGAATTCTGTTCTCCACGTTAGACGTTTATTTGGGTTTTATCATTACCTTTTTTTCGGAAGAATGCCAAAATTGCAGCTGCGGGGATGTATTTCAATTTGCAGTATTCAGACTCTACATTTCTTTAAATTTTCTGTTAATTTTTGCCAACTTTCGTTCTTTCCAGTGTTTACAATTGACAAATATTTTTTTTAACTTTTGTTGTGTTTAAATGTATGTGTAAAATAGCTGCCTTTTTTTTTTTTTTTTAAGTAAGTCCAGTCTATAGACACTAGGTTAGGAGCATGCTTGCTTTGCAAAGGGAGACATTTTAAAACATGGATGTTTACAGTAGTTGTTTCCCCTTTATCTTTTCTTAATTATTGTTATTATTATTATTATGATTATTATTATTATTATTATTTCTTACTGGAGTAAGAAGAAAAGTAATGCTGGGGTTTGGTTTGGGTTTTTTTGGGTGGGCGGGGGGTATTCGAACCACTTGTCACCAATCAAGGTCTTTATCCAGCAATCCACATAAACACACGCTTAACTCAGAATGAGAGTTGCTGGTGAGAGTCCTTTTATACTTCTGCTTAGTAAGAGTTTTAAGTCCCTTGCTGGACCTGGGCCTGACTGCATAAGAGAAATATCACCTCTGCTTTTTTAGGACATTCTCCCCTTTCCCTCATGGAACCCTCCCAGAGCTTTGAGAAGCAGAAGGGAAATTGTACAGTTAGGGCTGGTCTGGTCTCCTCTCAGATGCTTGGCAACATCGGTTCCTCCTTAGTGCATCAGTAAATAGCATTTCCTCTGACCCAAGAAAGCTGATTTAAAAGCAAAGGTTTTTTGCACAAGGGTGTGTGGCAGCACGCGAGGCCCCTCCTGCAAAGCCAGCTCCCATCAGTTGGACTAGATGATCACTGGAGGTCCCTTCCAGCAGGACTGTTCCTATTCTGTTCCATCACATCGTGTGTATTGAGTCATCCATCTCTGTTCTGCAGAATAGAAACCATGAAATCAAGAGCAAGTGCTCGGAAATCGATGCCAGGACTCCCGGTGGTCTCACTTCTCTTGGCATCGTGCCTTTAACAGTTGGAAGGGGGCTGGTGCAGTACGTCTGTTAGCATGGGGGGGGGGGGGGGGGGTTTTAAAAAGATTTTTTTTTGGGGGGGGGCCCGGGGTAAAACGAAGTTTGGGGTAAAAAGAAAAGGCTGGGCGGGAGGGGAGGAAGGAGCAGGGGGGGGGGAAGGACAGCCCG
>JANIJG010008371.1:0-37721 GCA_024611175.1 Megaceryle torquata | reverse complement strand
GTGAGTGGGGGGTGGGGCGGGGGGCCTTATCAATAGCATTTATTATCGTTGGGACTCCTGGAGTAACACAGATTTGGGGGTAAAAAGAAAGGCTTGCGCAGAAGGAAGGCAGAGGCAGAGGTAGGGGAAGACCAGCCCATGTATAGCGATGTTCCTTCTGTTGGGGTTTTTGGTTTTGGTTTTTTCTTTTCCTCTTTTTTTTTCCCTTTTGTTTTCTTTTTTATTCTACTTTAGATCTGCAAGCTTGTGCACTGTGGGTGCGTGACTATTTTAGTGTGAAACGTGTTTTTTGTCATAGTATTGAAATAATAAAAGCTTCAACATAGTTTGGATGTGGAAGGTGTAGCGATAGTTCAGACTTGAAAAAAAAATATGTTCAGGAAAAAAAAAAAAAAAGAGAACAACTCTTAGAAGGAACAGAAGCCTTTAACTGAAAAATCCAACCGAGCTATGGCATCCATTTGTTGTGCTAAGGTGACGACCAGAAGGATGATGGGGGTGGGTAGACTGCCGTTCGGCTCGGGTCAGTTGAGCCGCTGCTGCCAGCCTGTTCTCTAAGCGTGCAGTCTTTTCCATAATTTCAAACTGTGAAAAATAATGGTCTTGTCATTTGCTAAGTGTGGGGGTTTTTCCATTTTTTTCCTTAGCTCCTGGGATGCAAATGGAGGATGACTGGATATACAGGCGTAGCCACTCTTGCCGTACCCATCCTGAGCAGCGTATCGGGGCGGGATGGGTCCTCACTTCAAAGCCTTGTGTCAGTTTGGCCCTTGCATGCCCCGTCACAGCAGTGTCGGTATCACTGTGGGGAAATCTGGCCCGTGGTCCCTAGGATTGTTGGGTTTTTTTTTTTCTAAGGAATCAATCTATAAAATGCAGCACAAAAAGCTCCCGTGGTCTGTGCAGTGGGGGAGAGTCCTTGGGGCAGCAGAGGACTAGGGGGTAGGCAGCATGTACCTCCATTCCTGGGGATGACCACAACGCGTTCCTCATTTCCACAAAGGTTTTGACAGCTTTTGTCATCTGCACGTTGTACCTCCCACGTTACACCCACCCCGAGCTGAGCAGCTGACAGGGAGCACGTGCTGCACAGTGCTAACAACCCGAAACATGTCCGGTGACAGTGGCCAGCACCCCATGGGTGAACACTGGGGTAACTATCACCTGGACTGGCATAAAAGGGAACGGCTCAGCCCGGTCCAGCGCCCAGCTGCACCATTAGAAAGTCCCCTGCTGACTGCAGCGTGCTCGCGTCGAGAGCGAGGGAACGAGCAGCGTTCCGAGGCAGAAGTGAACCCTGTGATCGCCTGAACATTGGGAGTGTCCAGCCAACTCCTTAATGCCCTCGTGACGCCTCCCGATACTTGTAGATTAATTCTGGAGAGTGGTTTTATATTCGCCCTTAATGGAGAGCAATTTGCTTTAATTTAGAAGTACCCCGTTTCCAAGGTAGCTTAGGCTTCATTGCTTTTATTTAAACCTTTGAAGAGGGACCAACCTGATGCCGTTTATGCTGTATATGTTTATATATGTATCCATACCATACATATATATCTATATGGCAACGCAGACTGATCAGCTTCTAGTTGTGGAGTGATTACATTTCATGCTGCACCATACGTAAAGATGATAAGCTAATAGTGCATCCAGTTGTTCAGCTTTTAGAGTGGAGTTTTATTTTCACACTTTTCTATGGAGCCTTCAAACCCCAGATTTTCACACGAGGCTGTTTTGATAGTTGTTCTCAGACCCTCCATTGACATCCTTACCCAGCATTCCCTACTTTTGGGGGCCTTCTATCTTGTTAAAAAAACAAAAAAACAAAAAATCTTTTTACCAAGTGAAACATCGATTCCACCTGTATTCCCATTCTCACTGGTGTAAATACTGATACTAACTGAGGATTTTGACTTTGCATTCTGTCAGAATACTGTGTTCAAATAAAAATTACAAAAAAAAAAAAAAAGCTCATGCCTGCAGTCTGCCTTTCTTTGATGCCCTGGCCCACCCTGCGCACAGCCGTGGGTTCCCGGGGCCGGATTCACACGTGAGGTGTCCTGTCCGCAGCGCAAGTTGCGCGCAGCTCTGGGAGGTGCAACCGGCAGCCAGGGAGTGGGGTCTGCTCTGCCCGGGTGCACCTGAGCGTTGGCTGTAAACGGTCCGTCCTTAACCCCTCCTGAACCAGATGCCTGACCTGTCTTCGTGTGAGATGAACCCTATTCAATATCGTTCTGTCCTAACTCCCAGGGCATGGCAGGAGAAAGGAGAGCTCTGATCAATACCCAGGTGCCAGAATTGTTCACAGAAAAAAGGAAGAAATTAAGAGCATTGAGCTCAAGTGCTCTGTTACCCCCAGAGCTGTTGTGGTTTGGTGCCTCAGGGAAAGAAGGGATCTTCTGGCAGTTCTTGCACCAAAGAGGATGGAAGGGACGGGAGCTCTCTGCTGCCTGAGGATTGGGACAGCTCTGCTCCTTGGCACACGAAGCCCAGGAGGGCGTTTCTCCTCCCGGGCAGTGCGGTGGGTCTTTGAATTCAGAGTAGGAAGTTGAAAGTAGCTGCAGTTTGCACCTCCTGCGAGAGATTTCTAACTTCACACCCATCAGAGACCAGCGTGACCTGCCCTTCCACATGACTGGACGCTCACCAGTGTGACAAGAAGGGCCAGAAGAAGGATCTGGGGAACTACAGGTCTCTCAGCCTGACCTTGGTACCCAGAAAAATAATGGAGAGGTTCATCTTGAGTGAGCTCCCATGGCAAATGCAGGACAGTCAGGGGATCAGGCCCAGCCAGCATGGGCTCGGGAAAGGCAGGTCCTGCTTGACCAACCCGATCTTGTTCCATGACCAGGTGACCTGCCTATTGGATGTTGTCTACCTGGACTTCAGTAAAGCCTTTGACACTGCCCCCCACAGCATTCTGCTGAGAAGGTGGTGGCTCATGGCACAGACAGGTGGACTCTTCACTGGCTTAAAAACTGGATGGCCGAGCCCAGAGAATCATAGTGAATGGAGTTAAATCCAGTTGGCAGCCTGTCACCAGCGGTGTCCTCAGGGCTCAGTTTTGGTGCCAGTCTTGTTCAAAATCTTTATCAACTCTCTAGATGAGGGGGTTGAGCGCTTCCTCAACAGGTTTGCAGACAACACTGAATTGGGTGAGAGTGCCAGTCTGCTGGAGGGTAGGAGGCTCTGCAGAGAGATCTGGACAGGTTGGGGTCAATGGGATGAAGTTTAACAGGGCCAAGTGCCAGGTCCTGCACTTGGGTCACAACAACCCCAGGCAACACACCAGGCTTGGGGAGGAGCGGCTTGAAAAGGACCTGGGGTGCTGGTGAACACTCGGCCGAACACGAGCCAGCAGTGTGCCCAGGTGGCCAAGAAGGCAAATGGCCTCCTGGCCTGTATCAGAAACAGTGTGGCCAGCAGGACTAGAGGAGTGATCGTGCCCCTGTACTTGGCACTGGGGAGGCCACACCTTCAGTACTGGGCTCGGTTGGGCCCCTCACCACTAGAAAGACATCAGGGTGCTGGAGCAAGTTTAGAGAAGGGCAATGAAGTTGGTGAAGGGTCTGGAGAACAAGCCCTATGAGGAGAGGCTGAGGGGATTGGGAGTGTTTAGTTCGGAGAAGAGGAGGCTGAGGGGAGACCTTCTCACTCTCTACAGACACCTGAAGGGAGGTTGTAGTGAGAGCTTGTAGCTCTCGAGTAAATAACAACAGGACAAGATGAAATGGACTGAAGATGCACCAGGGGACATTTTTATGAGATACTGGGAAGACTTTCTTCACTGAAAGAGTCATCAGGTACTGGAACAGGCTGCCGAGGGAAGTGGTGGAGCCGCCAGCTCTGGAGGTGGTCAAAACCCATGTAGATGCAACACTGGGGGGACGGGCTCTAGTGGTATGGTGAGGTGTTTGGGGGGGGGTTTTGCTGTTTCTGGGGGGCTGACGGTTGGCCGCAGTGATCTTAGAGGTCTTTTCCCACTGTGAGGACTCTGTGAGGCCGTGCTTCTGCCCCAGCTCGCTCCTCGGCAGCACAGCGGGGATCTGGCAGCAGCGTGGATTGATGTGGGGACACGGGCACTCAAAGCAGGAGAAGGCCTGAAATCGCCGCTCTGCTCCCAGCTGGTCAGCTGCGGTTTGTGCTGGAGGATGGTGCCATCCTCTGGCTGTGTCACTGGTGACAGACTGCGCGTCCCTCCCACCGCGGGCAGGGCTGTGCTGGCTGCCGGCAGTGGCACGAAGCTTCCCTGGACACCAAACCCCACAGACCCTGCAAGCTACTGGCCGGAGCAGCCTCCCAGGGACACGGCTCCTGGGCTGATAGCACAGGGGATACAGGAACCACCGCCGCCAAACGGCAGCTTCTCAGCTGCTGCCGAGACCCTCGGGTCCCGGTAACTTGCAGGGCAGCGGCGCTCCTTTGGAAAGAGGATTTAAACCTCAGCCGACTGCAGCCTGTCTCCTTCCTAGTCAAAGATGGAGGAAGACCCAGTTTTCAAAGGGAATTAAAATAAATCAATCAATCAATCCAAGTCTGGCATAAAAATCAGGGCAACGGATGCCAGAGGGTATCGCTTCGTGTTTCTTTCTTCAGGTTCCCTCCCCCAGTTGGTAGGTCTGCTAAACCTCAGTTCAGCTGATCTTTTTATTAACCAGAGAAGCCCAGTCCTCTCCCCTGTGCATGAACAGAATGAGGCTTTGAGCATTAAAAAACAGACTAAAAAGGGTCTTAAATGTTCCTTTGGAGAACCAGCGTGCCCGTGTCTCTGCTGATACGCTCCCTGCTGTGAGCTGCCAGCGGGGCAGCTCCGCCAAATCAACCCCAGAGCTGTGTTTTGATAAAACAACAAGCAGGAGGGAGCAGCAGCGCTTCTCGTTTGCATACGCCGAGGCTGCGAGGCAAAGGCTGACCTGGTTGGCAGGGGGGACGGGAGCATTGTCAGCTCAGCGATGGGTGATGCATCTCCCTGAGATTTCAAGGCAGAAATCGAGCGAGGAAAGGCAGGGTGGGGGTAGTGGCTCCCTACCAGCTCTGGAGTTGGAGCCTCTGCGATGCTATAGATACCTCTGCATGGCTTGATACCATAAAAATCTGTTTGCAGGAGGGAGCCCTGTAAGACTTGTTTGAAGCTCTAGAAGGCTGCCATTCTTTATTGCAGCGCTGGGAGCCCGGGGGATGGTTCCTCCTCACCTGCACATCCCACGGGCTTCTCCTCGCTGTATTTGTACATGAAATGAGCAGAGTTAGTGATTTATGGAATCCACCCCCTTTACAGTGATTGGTTAGTAATTAACTTATCATTTTAATATTGCTGACTCCATACTTCTCCCCCTGTGCATGCCTTAAGGGCCTGATCCACCCTGGGCTGGGGTCTTTTTGTCCTGTGGGCATGAATTTCAGTATTATAATGAGCGTAGTGCAGCTAAGGACGTACAAGTCTTAAGTTCCCCTGCCAAGCTGTCAATACACAATTGATGAGCTGGATGCCAGGTGCCCTCTGAGCTGCTCTATTCCCGCCCCCCCCCAGCTGGACCAGGGGGTAAGAAAATAAGTTGAAACTCGTGGGCTAAGACAAAAGCAGTTTAATGACGAAGCAAAGCCATGCTGCGTGCAGAAGCAAAACAAAAGTTTTATTCTCTTCTTCCCAGTGGCAGGCGCTGTCCGGCCTTTTTCGGGAAGCAGGGCTCCAAACACATAGCGGTTGCTCAGAGGCCAAGCTGATGCCTTAGCGTACCAGCGTCCACTGCTTCCAGGTATCAGGGTCACCCGGAAGGCCTTTGCCAAAGGCCCCCTCCGTAGCCCTGTCACCGCAGCCGTCCCCCTGCGGTCGCAGCACAGGCTCTGCCTGCCGTCCGAGGGCTTTGATCTGGAGCATGGGCGCGAAGACATCGCCTGCTTAATGCTCTGAAGCGCATTGCAGATAGAAACGCACCCTCCTTGCCCGTGGCAGCACAGCTCCGCAACAGCGTTCGAGAGAGATCTGCCCCGTCTGCGGTCCCCTCCTCCCCTCGTGCCGAGGATCGGCTCCTCTCCCGTGCTCACTGGGTCGGCCCGTTACGCGTTCAGGCGCTTGATTTCTACACCGGCGCTTGGGCAGCGCTGCCCGTTACGGTGCAGGACCGAGCGAGGCGCCGGCGCCGCGGGGAGAGTGGGAAACGGGGGGGGCGTTCTGCAAGGCCCCGGCTGCGCTGGGCCACGAGAGGGACTCGCTGCTGCGCCTTGCGAGCGCCAGCGACGGGCGGCTCCATCCCCGCCTCGCAGCGCCCCGGGGCCCCCCCCCCCGGGGGGGGGCGGTGCCGTAGAGGGGCGTGGTCGGGGCCAAGGGGGCGGGGCCAAGGGGGCGGGGCCAAGGGGGCGGGGGCAAGGGGGCGGGGCCAAGGGGGCGGGGGCGGGGCCACAGCTCCCAGCGTCCCGCGCGCGCTTTCCCGCCGGCGCGCCGCGAAATGGCGGTCGGCGAAATCCCGCCCACTCATTTGCGTGGTCACGCCCCCTCTCTTTGGCCCCACCTGATGACGTTACGTCAAAGGCGTGTCCGGCGCGTGCTGTTCCTACGGCAACGGTGGCGTCTCGGAGTCACTTCCGGCTCGGCGGGCGGTTGCGCGGGGTCCTTCCGGCGCGGCCATGCTGGCCGGCGAGGAGCAGGAGGCGGCTCTGCGGCGGTTCCTTGGCCGAGTGGCCGATGTCGGTAAGGCCGCGGAGGGCGGTCGGGCGCCGGGCAGGGTGGTAGGCCCTGGAGGGAGAAGGAGGTGGGTAAAAGGAAGGAAAAAGAGGAGTATTCCCGTCCCCTGCGCTGTCTCGGGAGCTCGGTGCCGCGAGGCCTGGTGCAGCCAACAGTTTGTTCCTCAACCTCCGACTTTTTACCACGCAGGAGTTGTTGCAGGCTCTTGGGATTGAGGTGGAGTTGTATTTGTGAATGGTTCCGTTTAGTGTGTTTACAAGTGTCTGTCGTGAGGCAGAACCCAGCTCCCAGCAGCACTTAAGAGATGTTTGTGTGTTTCTTTGTTGTTTTTCTTCATCCCCTTTTTAGCTGATTTAGTTCAAGGCTTGAACTCCCCAGACCCAGCTGTCCGGGATAAAGCCATTGCTGAAACAGAGAAAAGGCTCCGTGATCAAGAAAACAGTGAGGAGAAGGAGGAGGGGGAGAGCAAGGCTACGGTGAACAGAACCCTGATCAACACACGTGCCTCTGTAAGGGGTTGTTTTCCCTTTGAAGATAAAGCTGTGTGCAGTTCAGGTCCTTTACCTAATGCTCATTAACTTACCTTGGCTAGGAGAAAAAAATCAGAATGATGCTTACAAGTATGTTCTGAATGTGACTTTTTTTTTCCTTGGTTATCTTATTGGGAGGTACCCGAAGTAATTTTGTCTTAAGACCCTTAATAACAGGGAATGTTTTGGTGGGATTTGTCCCAGCTGGATGCAAGCACTGAGGTGCCACGGCTTGTAGCTTCTTCTCTGCACTTCAGGATCTTGAGCAAAGCTAGTAGAAGATGGAAGTGTCCCTTCATTCCTTTCATTAGGCTTTGATTCCTGCAGCAGGGTTTGGATTTCAGTGACTTGCCTCATGAAAGATACAAATGGAAGCTTCCCAGTAATGTCAAAAGCCATGGAGTCCTTACCATCCTCTCGGTTTGACATTCCCAGTATGCATCAATCTGGGTATTTCAGAAGCACCGCACCTTTGAACAACTTAACCAAGCGTTCCTTTGCTGCTGTGGCTCTTACTGAAACGCCCGTGTGTACATGAGTGTGCTGTGTTTCTTTTTTAGGACGTTGCAAACGCAGAGGCAGTGAACCCAGGTAGGACACTGCTCCCTTTAGTATTTGGCATCTCTTAGGTCTGTTTTGGCAGAGATGGAGTAAGGAGTTGCTGTTACTTCATGCAAGACTTAATCTCACTCCTGACGAAGTCAAAGCTTGCTGTTCCCGAATGGAAATTCAGTCAGGTCTAGGAACACACTTGAGTATCTTACTGGTATGGCTGTACTTACTCACAGGTAGGATGCTAGCTGGTGTAGTTTGTTGTCATATTCTGGCCTCTCATCTGAAAAGTATTCTGAATTTAAAAGGAAATAAGTTGAGAGATGAGATGCTTTGTGGCAAGTATGCAGATCCTGTCGCGGTGACGTTGTCTTTGTGCGTAACAGCTCCTCTTTCCTATTCCAGTTGAATTGTTGAAATGCCCCCTTGATATTTTCTTTGTAGATAAATGACTCAAATACCTTAGAAGTTACTTTTTTCCTCATCTGCAGATCGATTTTTAATGAAGCTTGCTTTTTTCTTTTTTAATAAACTGAAACGCCCCCAACTCCGTCGGCCCAAAGATGGCTTTCTGGCAATGCTGGAGAAGGATGCCAAAGAACGAGCTAAACGAAGGAAGAGAAATGAACACTTAGCAAATGGTAATTGCTAATGGCTTTTCTAGCTAATTAATTTGAAAACTGCTCAGCAGGGGCTGGGGGGATGTTGGAGGCTATTGAGCTACTCTGGTACTGCCTTTCTTATGCACACTGAGACAGTGCTTTGGTTGGTTTTTTTGAATGGATGTCTGTTGTTTTGCAGCATTGAAAGAGAAGGGAAATGAAGCCTTCAGGAAAGGAGACTATGTCACAGCCATTCAGAGATACACCGAAGGTCTGGAAAAGCTCAAGGATAAGCAGGAGCTTTACACAAACAGAGCACAGGTCAGCACGTGGAAACGAGCTCCCACGATCTGCTGTTAGTGTTAGTTTGCCAGGATAGGACCCAAAAGGTCATTCTATTATCTAAGTGAATTTCATACCAGGTAATATATGTTGTGTTAGAGAGACTTTAAAAAGGGATCAGTCTTTCCTGGCTGTCTACAATACCAGGTGGTATTGAGTTCTACCTTGCTGACGTTAGCAGTAAATTTTGACTGTGGCCAGAAGCTGACAGCGAGATTGCGTAGAGCAAAGGTTTTAATCTTTTTACAAACTTAAGGAAAGAGTTGCACAAAGGAGATTATTAGAGGTGTAACTTCTTCCTTTTTGATCAATGTGTCTGCATCCCTTGGATTGTGCCGTGGGTAGCCCTTTGAGGGCTGTTTGTGTCCTCTCCCTGTTGGATGCAGCACAGGTGAACCCCATCTCCTCCAGAATAAGGGGATAAAAAGTCATTCTAGTTCATAATTTTATTTAAATGCACTGATGTTTTTTATTGGTTCTAGGGATCACTTTGATAGCTGTGGAATGTTAACATATGCTTTGCATCTCTGCTTGCCTTGTCTAACCCGTGTGTGTATTGAATTTTGTTTAATCTAAGTTACAAACTGCAGGGAGATGGAAGGCAAGTTAAAGGGCTGGTAATTATCCTGCAAAATCAATGGCTAGGCAAATCAAAGGTCTAACTTTAATTTTTTAATCGACTAATGTCTGCACAATAGGTAGTGGAAGTTGTTTGAAGTGTTCTAATTCTTCTGCCTGGACTGTCTTGGTTTTATTTCAGGCCCACCTGAAGATGCAGCAGTATGAAAAAGCCCTTGGTGACTGCGAATGGGCGTTAAAGGTAAGTTCAAGACTGTCTTTTATCGTCAGGTCAAGGAGGGTTTGTGTGTAACTGATGATAGACACAACTTCCCCGTGGAAAGGAGTGACAGTGGTGGTGTTGCACAGATTCCTGCATCCCCAGTGACAAGTTTTTAGGTTTTTAGTTTTAAGTTTTGAGCTAGATGTCTCACATTTAGCACAGCTGATGAAGAGAGGTACTTGTTTCATTCCTGGCAGAACTAATCAAAAAACATATGGCAGTGCTGTTATAGAAGCTTGCTGAAGGTCTTAACGTTACCCAGCTGCATGAGAGTCTGCTTGCAGTGCCTGAAGAGCAGTTTCTTACACCAGCTGCTTTCCACCCTTAACCTAACCAAGCCTATGTTCCTTGCACGGGGGGGAGAGTTGGCACCTGGAGATAATTCAGTGTATAAACTTCAGGTGCCTCTAGCAGAGGGTATGAACACCCTCTTTTCCTCACAGTTACTTTGGCCAGCTATAACAATTAATCAGTAGGCTGGGAAAATATTAAAAGGTTGCATTTCTAATGAAAGTTTCTGAACACATATTTTGTCTTTAACACAGTGCAATGAAAAATATATAAAAGCCTATTTTCTAATGGGGAAAGCTCACCTGGCCCTGAAGCACTACAGTGAGGTAAGGTGGCCGTGTGGGCCATGTTTTGTTCTGCTTTTGATGTGATGTTACGGGTGGGGGGGGGAAATTGGTAATCCTAAGAACTGGACAAATGAAAGTATGTTGAGCCTTTAGACTTGAGATGAATTTTGTGTGTTTTATGGACACTAAATTCTAAAATCAAGACTTCTTTCTACACTGTAGTAAAACAGCCTGTGTCTTTTACTTCGGTACGCACAAAGCGTAGACTTCTGTGAGTGGTGTCAGTTGGTGCTCTAACCAACCTCAAAAGAAAGCGGGAATTTTCTCTTCAGTTTACGTGGTTTATGGTGGGAATTTGTCACAGCTTGGCTGTTGCTGTCATGGTGTCCAAGCTTTACTCTGGTGCTGGGAGGCCTGAGTTAGACGTGGTGACTGTAGGTCTGCAGGGACCCTGTGCTCAGTGAAGCCCATCTTTGGCACTTCTGTTCAAGTGCTCCAAGACTGATCTTAGTGGTAGTGCTGGGAGTGCCATATTTCAGCTCGGGTAAGGATCAGAGTGAAGGAGTGTCCTTGTCAGGAGCTGCAGACTCTTGCGATTGCAGTACTAGCAGTGACTACATATTCCCCCAAGATACAAGCACGTAAAATGTATTTCACATTTGTTTTATCCTAAATTGCTCTGTGCAGCAGGTGTTATTAAACTGTTGCTGTTTGTAACTAAGAAATAATTGCATGTCAGCAGTGGATGACAAAAATCTCTACATAGTTCAAGTTAAGTGAACTGCTAAGATGAAAGATGCTAGTGAGAGGGATATAACTTTTGTTTCCAAGATCCTAGTGAAATGAATGTCAAACAAAAGGTTTAATTCTGCATTTTGTGTGAAGTCTTAATGGAAGCATAAATATTGTTCAAATAATGGAACATCCTATTAACCAGTACTTAAGCTTGAAATAAACTGCCAGATATTGTCGTACAACCCTGACCCTTCATGTTCCAAAATAATAAAGAGCCTGAAGAGGAGAGCAGGCAAGCTCAAAGGTATTTCTGATCCTTGTAGAAACAACTTCATTAGAACTAAGTGTGGAGTATGGACAATACAAATCTACATGAAATCCACTTCGGGGGATTTGTCAGCTTGATCTGTGAAGAAGGGTTTTCCCCGTTGCAGGCTCGGTGACGGGTTTTACTCCAAGCATACTCCCAAGACAGCCAAAATGCACAAAGAGAAGATAAAGATACAAGATGTGCGTGTCTGATCCCTGTTGATAGTCAACAGTTCCTGCAGTTTTAATGCTGTGTCTCACTTTCTTTTTTTTCACTGGAACTTTGCTTTCTTGTTCTTATTAGTATGTTCCTAGGACTGTACTTGAAAGGGTCCTTTTAATTTGAAATAGGCAGATGTAGGGACTGAGAATAATATTCAATTTACACATTTAATTATGAAAGTTTTGACTTGTGTTTCTCCATAAATACTGTTTTTTCACACTTCTTCAATACAGTAGCTGAAGATTTTCTGAGCTTAAACAGGGTGAGTCCAAGTTGGATATAGCTTATCCTCCCATTTTTATCTTGCACTGAGAGCCCATTTCTTTTTTTCCTCTTAAGTCCAGGCAGTGTTATAAGAAGATCTTGGAAATTGATCCCCAAAAGGAAAGGCTATTTAAAGGTAAGAAATAGAAGTTTTTACACTGTCATCTGTTGTTTTCTGATCTGAAACTTGATTGAAACCCCTGTTATGCTCTTCAGAACTTTTGATGGAGTCTCTTCATGCAGCTTTTGTTTCTGATTGTTTCTTCTTTAAGCTCTGTTTCACTCCCTGGAGCTGGGGGTTATTCTCTACATCTGTATGTAGAAGGCAGTGCTCTCTCTGTCATGGAGTCAACTTGTTTTGAAATGGTCAAGTTTCAAGTAAAAAAAAAATGAACAGCCATGCCTTGTTTTCCTTTTATTTCCAAGACTGTATGAACGAGGTAAACTTGGAGGAAAAAAGAATGAAAGATGAAGAGAGAGCAATGAAGGAAGTTCAGTCTGGAAAGCTTGCTGCTCTGTCCATAAGAGAACTGCTGCAGAAACTTGAGAGGCCTGGCCAGAATATCCTCTACTATACAGGAGGGATCAGGCTTTTGACAGGAGCTGTGAAAGACTGTAAGTGTTTGATGCAGTGGTTGTTGATTGGGAGAAATGTTGTCAGAGTAGATGAATACAAGTGGAGTAGTTTTTAAAAGAACAGAAAAACTATTCCTGTGTTTAAAACAAAATAATCAGTATTTGATACTTCAAAACTTATGGCCAGTAGATATTACAGGTATTTTTTAGGCTGAGACTGCAGTTGCAGCTAAGCTGTTAAGACTTGTTACAGATTGGGTCTCTTAAGGGTCATTTCATTTGTTTATGCCTTAACAGAGAATCAGAAATATTTCTAGTGATTTGCAAAGCCACTTTCATGGTTCAGTTTTCCTAAAAAGCCTTTACCTTGAAGTTAATTGTTCGTTACAGCACCAGACATGACTTAGAGCAGTCTTCAGCTTTAAAGCTGCTTCTACTTTGAGTAGCTTTCTTGGACTCTTTCCCCCCCCTTTAATGATGTTCTTTCCCTGAAGCTGTTGATGTAGTGACCTTTTCTTTTAACACTGTGTTACAGAAGAGCAGGACTCTGCTTTCACAGTGACACATCAGCCATGTGGATCATAGAGCTGATTTGTTTATCTCTGAATGTTTCAGGCACTGAGCAAACTTTATTTAGAACAAACAATGGATTCAGTATCCTCCAAGACAACGAGGTTGTAAGACGGTAAGAACTCTCCAAAGGAAAACAGTAGGGTGTTACAGCATGAAGAAATGAAAATCCTGTTTTCAGGAAACAGTCACCTCTTGAAATGCAGATGAAATGACCAAAAGATAATATAATAAGAGATTTGTAGTGTCTGAATGGACTGACTTGTACCTGACTCTTAAAAAACAAAGCAGTACTCTTAGATGCAGTGAACAGAACTAATGAATTTCTTCTTCTGGCTTCGATTTCTGTGCAGTTATCCTATCTCTTGGTGAGAGCAGGTTTGTAAATTAAAACTTAATATTAAGAACATCTGAAAGCACTTAGTTGCTTTAGGTATACCTGGCTAGACTCCCTGCTGCTATTAAATGCCAGCAGTAAATATCTGGCCATACAGCACTATAATGCAATCTGTGAAACTCCTGTTCTGTGATCAAGGAAGAGGATCACCTCTGGGGACCTGTAATCTTCTACTGCTCCGTCTCCTTGATTGACATTCTATTTTGTTTCACTAATCAAGAAACAAATCTCATTATTTATTTGTGTTCCTTTATTAGCTTTGTCTTTAGAGGGAATCTCTGAATGTATGGTTGAGTCAGGTTCAGATACACAATGGAAACAGGTAAAAATTTTTGCATGACTAAGGTGATTCAGAGCAGCAGGATCTGGTTGAACAGGGTAGGAGGGCTATTCTTTAAGGTTGTCAATGGGACTGCAGCACAGAGACTTCTTTAGGGGTGTTGGCTGCAAGCAGACTTTAGATGAAGCACTTCCAGACTTGCACAGTGTTTTGTGTTTTTTCTTGCCCTGGCTATTCACAACCGCCTCGGTGCAGAGCTGAATCTGTCACCTGTGGTGTGCTGTGTAATGCTTGTACAGGGTCTTGGGGTGGTGAGGGTAGAGTAGGGCTAGCAGGTCACTAATCTGGTCTCAGGGAGGTCCTCTGGAAAACAAGTCTGATAGCCCTAAAAATGTTTAACCCATGAGCTGGGCTTAGAGCTTACGATCTGAGGCAGATCCTAGTCTCTGCGGGGCTTTGTTTTCCTTAGATTAAGAGGTAATTGTTTGATCTGTCCTTTGCTCTTATTACAAGTTAATGTTTCTAATTTAGGGGCTTCTGTGCAGAGAGAAAAAACACTGCTGAAGTGGATCTGTCTGTTTCTCTTCTCCTCCTGTGGCAAGCTGTCTGCATTGGGAATGGTAAAACTATGTAATCAACATTAATCATTGTTAATGTTCCCTTAATATGACACTTACTGTGTCTGAAATTGTTGTTTTGGCATGAACATTGCTTTCCCAGAACACTTGGGTCTAGACCTTAGTGTAAATCAAGTTTTACAGGTCAGATGCGAGCGTTGGAGGCTTACTGCTACCAGCAACCACAATGCTGGCAGATCTGTGCATAGAGAGATGAAATTCCCAGTCTGTTTCTGCGAGCATCTTAAATCTGCTGGAGGTGTGAAAAGTAACATCTCTGATTATTGCTGCTCTTAAGATAATACCCCCTATACCATTTTGTTCCTCTTAAGCAGCTATACCAGCAAAAAGCAGAGTTTGATCGATGTGCCTTCGGAGAAGGCCAGAGTCCTTTGTCACGGACAGTCGGTAGTCGCTGGGCAGCCAGCCCTCGCCTCTTTCTAGGGAGCGGACACAAAGATGAGAAATGGGCTGGGGCGGTGAAGTGGTGCAGAGTGCCCCACGAGAAAATACAGAACGCTTGGTGTTAGTCGGTGTTCACTGGTACGTCACGGGATCCAGCTGACGCCCGAGACAATATTCCCACTGCAGGGTTAAGGGCAACACCCATTTTATGTTGTGCCTCTAGGGAGTCAGCAGTAAATACAGAGTACTGTGCAGGCCTGTGTAGCTTGCGTGTCTGTGGCAGGCGGGGCGGTGTATTACTCTGCCTGAACAGCCCCCACCCTAGCAGTTTGGAGGCAGGTGATGAAGTGAGGAGCACTTTGTGCTCCCAGTTCTGGGGTCTCTGAAGAAGCAGTTGGTGCCTGAGAAGCTACTGTGTTGCTAGGGAGAGTAGAATTCCAACACCAGTGTGTCCACGTTGAAGGGATGGAACCGAGAGAAGATGAGTGGGTGTTCTGCCCTGCTGTCGCTCTGCAGGAGCGTTATGCAAGATGAACCCATTGGAGTGACTCAGCGCACTATGGATGAAATAAAGACAATTCTGTTAAATCAGCACCTGGGGGGGTGGGGTAAGAGTGAGGGGAATGCCTCTGTCACACTACTCTAAGTTCGTTGCTTTTTTTTTTTTTTTAGAAGAAAATCAGCGTCTTCTGTTGACTCATCCTGATGTGAATGCACAGCTGCCAAAACTGCTTTCTTCTGGGGTATCGGAGATCCAAAAGGAGACATTGGAGCTAATTGCTCTTTATTCAGAGAATGAGAATGGGAGGAGACTGCTGGTCAGGCACCAGGACCTAACCGAGTAATACACACTACTACACCTTAATGCCTGGGTTCACAGGAGGGATTATTCCTCGGGAGGTTAATGTAACTTGGAGGCATAGTTACCCTTCTAACCAGTGAGTGTGTGTAAGCTCGGTCAGGAGCTTACACTGTCTCTTAATAGCTCATCGTTTTAACCTGCAACTGTCTCCTCATTGGGTAATTGGTATTTATGCAACAAGAGTCTGTTACCTTTTCCTCTTATCCAGCTATTTCATTCTAGAGTTAAGCAGAGGAGAAACTTTAATTTACTGGCTTGCACTACATGATTTTAAGTCATTGGACTAACAGGAAAGATTCTCCAGCAGTTGCACAGACATCACTGTGTTATGTACAATATTAATCCACAGACATTTTTTCCTTGGAGGGCAGGTTAAAGAAATGAGCCACATCTGAGATGATGCTTAAAAAAGCAGATAATATTACTGTGGTTGGACTTAATCAGGAGCCTGAAAAATCTGTCCACTTCTGAGAGAGATCCTGGGCTTGATTGCTTGAAAGGAGTTAGGATGTTCAGAAGGTGAAGTTGCAGCTCTTGAGCTTCTTGGCCGTTGGGCTTGTTATTAAAGGGACGAGACTATGGCAGTGAAATTCAGCTCAGTAATAGAGCACGTGGAAACCCCAGCCCATGGCTGCAGATGTACCTTAGTGCATACAGCTTGGTCAAAACCCTACTGAAGACAAATGATTAACATCAAACTGTGTTGGTGCACTTACAATATAATTTTGATCTGTAATAATTAAACCAAAGCTGACAATTTTTGTGTTTTCTTAATAACAGCTGGCTGCAGATTCTGATGATGTTTGTCAACAGTGCTGATGCCAGGGCTGGCAGTGCAATGAATGTGCTATCTGATTTAGCTGAAGAGGACAGGTAACTTATATTTCTTCATTTGTTTTTCTTAAGTGGTACTTTGAAATGTCCTAGATCTAGTGATAGAGGCTGGTGGCCCTCTTTGCTGTGAGGGTGCGTTGCTGACTGATGTTTACCTTGCCTTTAGTGGTTTTTTTTTCTGTTGCCTTCATCTGTGATTTTTGGCTTTTTTTTTTGTCTAAAGCTTTGTGTCCAAATAAGGCTTTCTCTGTCCCCCAACAGGTTCAAAACCCAGTGTTGTGGCGTGCTTTCGACAGGTGCTTTACCTGTATTCACCCAGTTGCTGGTAGGAAAGATCCAAGTTTCTGTGTTTCTGGTTTGCTTTTGTGTAACGTGTCTTGTGATTGCTCTTTCAAGTTTTACAGCCAGTCTTTGCTAGACAGGAAAACTCTCTGGGGCAGGACTACAATAGTTACTGTGTCTCTTGTTGTGTAGGCATAAAAACATCCAGGTTTGTCATATGTTCCTCAGGAAAATGCTCTGTCTCCAGTATTTAGTCCTTAGTTTCTATGCATTGCTAGTTTCATATTCAGTGAAAGCTCTGGTCTTGGTTGCAGATTCCCCCAGTAAGTCACCCACAGCTTTCTGCTACACTCTTAGTGTGTAACAGAATCTGCTGTCACCAACTGGTTACATCTTGCATAGTGACTCTCTTCTTTTTCTTTCTTATCTGAGGGATCAGGGTGAAGATGTAATATTGGGTTCTAAGGTAGAGATGTTTAGTAGCTCAGATCCTTTTCCTAGTTATCATTACTTTAAAATACAGGTTCACAATGCTCTTGGTACAGAAACCTGCCCTCAGGAAGAGGGAAGATTATGGGGAAGATGTGTTCTGTTGCAGAACCACAGATATAGCTGGGAAGTGAAATACTTCCACGTCTCCAGACAAGCACTAAGATAATGCAATAATTATAGCATTTTTATGTTGCTTGTTGATCTTTCCTATTTTGACCTTACTGGAATTACAGCTGCAGCAGAGGCTGTTCTGTGACCAAAGGTAGTGACAGTGGGAAATATTGAGTCTGATGTTAGGGACCACAAAATCCAGTCACTTTTTCCTTGAAACCTTGGGAGATTTGTTGTGAAAATGTGTGATGTGCAAGCTTTGGACAGCTGGGATTTGACAGAGGTGACAGATTATGGAAGACCCTTTTCCATTGCCAGAGGGGTAGGAACAAGTATTTGTTTTTTCCTTGTCATTTGTTCTTGTTATTCCCCTTCTCTTTTCAGACCTCTGCCAAGCTGGTGAACCAGGCAGCCCTTGCGCGCTGCGTTGGCATCGTGGGGAATCTGTGTGCAGATGCAGCCATTCGAATGCAGATGGCCCAGTGTGAAGAGTGCTGGCAAGCATGCTTAAAGCTTGTGGTAAAGAAATCTGACTGCTCCCTAGGATAGTGTTTGCAGCCCTGTCTCCTGCAGAAATGGCACTGGTGTGATCATGTATTGGCTGCCTCCCCTAATAGCCCTGATCTCTTGACTGAGATCTTTCCCATCTGGTAGTTGGATAAAGGTCTGAAAACAGCCCACTTCACATACCCTGGGGATCAGCCAGGTGGGTGGAGGGCAGTAAGTGGTTCCTTATTGTCAGTGGCCCCTTTCAGAGTAAGGATACAGTAGGACCTCAGTCCTCAGAAGTAAATTATTCAGAGGGTGGAAGAGGTTCTTGTTAACTGCCTAAACATCAGAAACTGGGATTGTGCAACTTTAGATGCCAAAGTGAAACGAACAGAAGAATGGATCTGTATCAAAAAAAGCCACAATTAGCTCGGGTGCTCACAGAACTTTTTCTTCCTTCTGAGTTCATGGTGCAACAGGGGAACACTGTGAAAGTAAATGCACAGAAGGGGAAATGTATGTTCTGAACCTCTGAATGGATTTCCCTCTTCTGTCCTTTGTACTCAGGATGAACACTTTGTTGTCAACACACCCGCGTACCAGGAGTGTGTGTTTGCAGTGCTGGGCCTAATGATGAACTTACTGCTGGAATCGAATGTGACCATCCAGGTATACAAGATCTCTGAATGTTCTTTGGTAGTGCTGTTGTATAACTATTTCCTGAGAGATACAGAACTGCTCGAGCAGTTAGAGCATCCTCCTCCCTTGTCACTGTAAATGGGCCTGATGCAAGTCACAGAAGTCATACCAGAACACCCAAAGAGACTGTGGAATATTTAAGGGTGTTTAAAGCTGCCCTTAAGGGTCATTAGCAATTCAGCTAAAAAGTTTAACTATTTACAGATTTTCCTCTGCTGCCACTATCCCCCATGTACCTGCACTTAAGATTTAAAAAATACCGTGTAACGCACATATAGTGCCTTTCCATTGTGGTAAAAATGTTATGTTTGGCATCAGTCTCTGATTATGGGACATTCTTAGATGCTTGGCACATTCCAAAACTATTTAAGGATTCCATCAAGAGAAAGTTTAAGTTATGTCTGGGTGCTGTATGCTGGGTGTTAGTAACTTATTGCCATGTGTGGCCTGATCTTCTTTGGATTCTTTGTTGTAAAGTACTTTGTCTATTAACCCATTTCTGCTCTAGCACTTCCCTGCAAGCAGCTGGACCTGAGTTTTTCACGTTGTTGTTTCAGTACTTGGCTGTGGATATAAGTGGCAGGTGCCTGTCTCTCCTTGGGGATAAGGATGGAAGGATTGTGACAGTAAGTGGGATTTCTATGGTCTAACAGAAGATTGTGTTATCTGACCTGAGCCGAACACTTCGCTGCAGAATGCTGCCCTGTGCAAGTCTGTACATTAGGCTTTGAATGCTAAACCACTCATCGCTGTTAGTTGTAAAGAAATAATATACCAATTATTCAGCTTTTTATTTTGTTTGCTACAAGAGGTTCTCAATGTTATGTTCAAATCTTCTAAATGGAAGCTCTTACAAATCATTTCATCCCTAGGATGATTTTCAACATAAAGCTCTTGGGGGAGTGGGGGTGGAAATCAATCTAGAAGCAAAGGAGCAAAACCATTTGGGTGCTCAGCAGCTCTTTCTTTTTACAGTTCTTTTATGCAAATCGTACCTAGGAGATTGTACTCCTCTTAATGGTGTGTAACTCCCACAGGTAGCAGCTATTCAAGGCAAATGGGTATGAGCAGATGTGGATTCTGAGTCTATTCACCTCTCTGAACTCACATGAATTGTTTTGATCTGTTTTACTTGACTCAATTCCAGAGTGCAGGGCTGGCTTCTACTAGGAATTTGTTTCAATAAACAAACATACAGGGAGTTTTCCCTCTCTGAGTTGGCTCTCATCTCTGCTGTGTCTTTAGAAGCTGTGCTGAGTTCAATTTCCTTAAACAATAAAAAGCTAAACTAAGCTTAAGGGCTTTGTTTTATTTCTGTAAATTTCTCCTCTCACTTTTATTTGAAAACTCCTTAAAGTTCTCTGAACATATAAACTCTTCTCTTCTCTCTCTCTCTCTCTTTCCTAATGAAGAGAGCCATTGGAGTGCTAAGTCGTGTCCTGCCAGCGTCATCCTTGGCGGTAGAAGAAGTAGTGAAAGGAGGAGTGGTGAAGAAGATGATAAAATTCTTGAAAGTAAATTAATTCACTTCTGCTTGTGTTGTCCCTTAAAACCATAGTTGCCCCTGTCTGTGTGTAGCCCCCTTTCTGTGGGAGAAGGATGCGTGCAGTCATTCTGGCTGCATCTGTGTTGTCCCATGTAACAGTGCTCCCAGGCTTCATGTGAAGCCAGGCAGCCATTCTGAGTCTAGACTGTTATCTGCAGCCCAGATCTTTCAGTTGTTTCTATATGAGCCAGATGCCTGTGCACAGACTGATGAATTCAGGGATCCACCACTCCAGGCCTAGTTGGAGTATTAAAGCTTCAAATGGGTGTGATCTAATTTGGGCTACTGAAAAGCAGCAAAGCCCTGTCCACTGATTATCATTAAGTGCTGAAACAAGCTTCAGAGCAGTTTGTCCCCCGAGGAAGTGCATGTTAATGTGTAGATGCTGTTTTGTGGTCTAGCTGCCTACCTAGCAGAACGTGTATCCACCCAGCCTGAGGGGGATTCTGCAGATTTGCTATGATGCAGATAACCTTAGCCTAGAACAAGGTTGTGGCACTCAGCCTGGCTCCTGTAACTAGCAAGCATCAGAGGAGTTAATAGATTGAAAGGAACTGTGCTCCAGAGATTCAGGGAGTATTGTATGCTCATTGCTGCCAGGAAAGAGGTGGTGGTTCTGGCATTTTTCAGCTTATGTTTGTCTTAAGTAGACTCTCTGTAAAGGTCTTAATTTGCTACTTGGGCTTAGACACGGGGAACCCCAAACTACCTCTGTGGTAGCTGAGCTATTCTGTAACCTTGAGTAAGTTGGGGTATGAATGTGTGTTTGTTAATGTGTTTTTTTTAATCAAATCTAGGCTGGAGGACAAATCACGTCCAGTTATGCTGTGAAGACCCTTTCTGTCTGCACCCAGAGTAACAGACAAGCTCAAGAAGATCTAGTGGAGTCAGATAAAAGTAAGTGACAAAGTTATGAATGAGAAACTGAATGCAGAGGTGTAATCCCTGTGTCACCCAGTTACTCTCTTCCCCTCCAGAATGGAACTGAACACTGGGGTTTACTGTTGCAAGACTTGAACCATGCTCTTGGAGTCATGTGCTGTTTTACCTCCTCAAACAGTGCTTAGTGAGCCTTTACTCTGTGGGTGGAGGGAAACAGGAGATCAGATAATGACCCTGAGTTAGAGCAACTGCTTTACTCCAGTAAAATGGCTTGATGAGCTTTCTTGGGGCCAGAAGCGTGTGTATCTGGAAAAAAGTGCTTGTAAACTGTAGCTGAATTGGGTTGTGTTTTCTGAAGTTAGTGGCTAAAATAAGACATCATTTAGACACAGGATTTCCAGAGGTTGAGGCTGTTTACATTTTCCTTCATTTTGCATGTGTATTTTTGGCCTGGTATTAAAAAGAAATGGATATAGAGGCAGAGTAATGATATGAGACTGGGCATCTTAAGGTGGTTTTGAATATATTTGCTCCAGTCATGTGCTATAACACTACTTAGATTGCCTTAAAATGGAGGTTCAGTTAATGCTAATTTAACTACAACAGAGAATACTTAACAGTTTCAACCATTTAGATAACAGTTAAGAAACTGTCAGCTCATGTAGTTCAACTTGAACCCTAAGGATTTCCATTCTTTAAAGAAAAGCCTTTCGAAGCCTTTCATTTTCTTTTTGTGCACCCTATATTAGTTTCATTATTATCTGTAGGTGAAGCTTTCATTTCCTCAGATTAGCAGTATTACTTCTCATTTCACCAAACCCTGGCTATTAAACTTGAGGGGTCACTATTTCTTACTTCTGTCAGCTCTGTTTGCCAACCCAGATGTTGCCCTGTTGGTAGGATTCTGTTAGAATCAAGCTATAGTCCCCTGATACTAAACTGTATTCTAGCTGGGCCACTTAGTTCAGCTTCTGCACCAGCCCCTGTTGCTGTCTGGAGCAAAGCTGCCTTTTCAGAAGACATTCCTGCAGCAGAAAAGTTGGAACGTGATGTGGCAGAACAGATGGGACCATGAAAGAAAGCTAAAGCCAACTTATGTAACCCCCAAGGAAATCGCATGCATGTGAAAGCTGTGGCTGTATTTTATTTAGAAAGCAGTCTATTTAAATGTTTCTAGTCAATCTAAATGAATCTGTGGCCTGAGATGTTGCTGCTGCTTACGGATGCCAACAAGAGCTAAACTACTGTGTCAAGAGTATAGACAAAGTATTCTGCTGTGCATTAGTATAGGTTACAGGAGTAGATGAGCTGAACTGCTTTGTTAGCTAAGAGCATATAGAAAGCTGTTTAGGTTCTTTTTTTTTTGAACTATTCTTTCCCCAACAACATTTGTCTTAACACAAGTAGCTTGGCACTGTAAGTGCTCTCTACTCTGTGCTTGCCCTGCTGGTCTGGTGGGGTGAGATCCTGTAAGCAGCTGAGGTGGCATGGTTGGGTTCAGAGAATTATTAAATGCAGAAACACAAGCTCCAAGCTAGAGAACCTCTTGGAGTGTAGATTCAGCTTTGAGAGACATCTAGGCATGTGAAGCTGAGGCAGAATCCTGAATCTTGTTATGAAAGTGCCTTGCTCCTCCAGGCTTTCTAGAAAAATACCTGATGCAGAACAATGCTCATTCTCTGGGAGCTTAAGTAAAGACAGGAGAAAATATCAGTGCCACTTGAGCATCTGTGGGTTCTAAACAAGTAATCTCTCTTTCTCCCAGGGTTCAGTGTACTGCTGAAGCTCTTGGACTCGGAGAACGAAATGATTGTGGGAAATACTGCTTTCTGCCTTGGCCAGTGCCTTGCAGTTCCTGGAGCAGCGACATCCTTACTGAATTCCAATGTTGTGATGATATTATTGAAACATGCTGGTGGTGATGCCACAAGAACTTCAGTGCAGGAGAATGCGGCAATTGCTCTGGGGAAGCTTTGTGTCGCTGAACCAAGGTACTGTAAAAAAAGACTGCTGTTCTCCTGCACCATTTGGTTTTTGTTAGGTGATAACTTCCACTGTAAGCTGGATTCTATTTGCAGGGCAAGGAGGTACAGGGTGTGTGAGTGAGTACTCCACAAAATCCCTTCCTCAGATTGGGATTCCCACGTGTGATGCTTTCCCCCAAGTTCTGCTTTAGGGTTCCTGTGTTATTAGTTGTCTGTCTTAATATGTTTCGAGGAGCTCATTTTGCACTGTGTTCTGATGTTACCCGTGATGGAAGAATGGAAGGGAAAGGAGTGATGTTAAGGTTGTGGAGGTCAGAGTGATAATGAGAGCAAAACAGAAGTATAAATGTCAGCAAAGAATGTCGTCTGCTGCTGCTTGCCAAGAGTATGCCAAGCTCTGCATTCCAGACCAAGGAACTGAATTCACCTTGCTGATACACATTCTGAACTGCTGCAGAAAGTAAGAGGCAATGCCTAGGTCTCAGAAGTTCAAGTACCATGCTTCTGCCGCAGATTCCAAATGAGCGATAAAGTATCTGCTCTGAGATGTGCAAAATGCTCTGCACTCGTGAAAGGGATTTTCCTCTTAGTGGGGAGTAGTAATTAAGAAACTCTGTTTCCCATCTTACTTCAGGATGAATTTATCAAATGAAATATAGCATGAAACTTCTTTGACAGGTTGGGCATGGGGTATAGCAGAGCAGTGGAAGATGACATCTCCTGTTGTTAGTTGTATTGCCCCAGCACCCTTTCTGTGGTCTTTGCAGGCATATTTTTCAACTGCGGAAACTCAATGGACTGGCCATCCTGAACTCCTCCATGAAATACGTGCACAGCAGCTGAAGTCTTCAAGAGAGCTCTTGATATGTGCTGTTAATACCACTTGCTGTTGAGCATTCTCTTCTCTTTTGCAATACCCTTTTCAAAGTGTTAGCAAGTGTGTAGAAGCCAGTGGAACAATATCAATAGAAGTATCAATTTATTATCTAGGCAAGCTACTAAAAGAACAGCTTGCTTTCAGCTCGTCTTTGCTTTAATAAATTCAGTTGCCCTGTCTTACTGGTGAGTTCTTTGCTGTTTAATCATTGACCAGTGGCTCATCTAGTCTACTTTCCAGTTTGAGTCCAGTACCCAGTGTATTAGAAGAAAAGGGAAATAAATTGTGAGTTGTGACTTTGAAGAATCCTTTTTACCCTGTGCCGTAGGCTGTCCTCCAGTGGCTAGGTTATGTGTGATAAAACATCATGCTTTGCTTAAACCTTACACCTCATGTGTAGCTGCTTAAGTTTGTTGGTCTTAATTTTACTAAGCGTTCAATCTTAGTGATGTTAGGACAATAAGGCTTCTGTATGAATTATGGGATGTGAATTTTAGTGACGTTATATGTACTATCCTTGTAAATTTAATGGTATCCCTTAGTCCTTCACTTCTGTGCGGAGTACGAACATTAGTTGACCTTCCTGATTTTAAGTAGTTTCTCATGGCCCCTTGTGTTCATCTCTAATCTTCTCTACAGTTTGTTTTTTTAAACACAAATGGTGTATCCTTCTGGCATCTGTGTTTTCTGGACAGGTCAAAAATGAATTGCTGCTAATGGCAAGTGTAATTTGGAAGGGAGGGCAGTAATGCATTGTTCTTGCATCTTCCAAAACGGCAGTTTGCGATGCTTCTGGAAGGCATATCTATTGAGGACTCTGGTGCTACCAGAGCAGCACCTACAGTACTGCTGGCAGAAGCCTGTCTAATTTAATGAATAGCTTCTGTACAAATAAGCAGATGGGCACAGATACAAACCTGTAATAGGAGCTTGTAATGCTTAGGCTAGACAAGGACTATGGCCATAAATATAATCTTCCTTTTGGCTTGGTTTTAACCCAGGAAACAAAAGAATATATAAAATATATATGAAGCAGAACAGACCAGTCATGTTTGATTTTAAAACTGCTTCTTGACACCCGTGGGTGTATGTAACCCTGTCCCTTCAGAACAGTGGCTGGCAAATGATATATCCTCTACTTCTCAAAATACCATCTGAATGCTTTTCCTGCCTCAGAAGAAGAAAATTCTCTTGTACCTGTTTTTAATCCCATCACAGTGAACAGCATACAAGTGATAATCTCACTGTTTTTGGGTTTTTTTTTTTTTAAGCTTCTACTGTGAAGTTACACTCTCCCTAGAAAAATATCGAACAAATGTGTGGAGGGTTCAAGTCTAAAGAAGCAAAATCCTTTAAACCTGACAAACACCAAGTATTGTCTTAAGGGGGGGGAAAAAGTTACCGAGCCTTGTATTTACAGAGGCAGGATGTCAGAGGGCAACAGCAGTGTTGTGTCAGCAGAAAATTACAGGAGACTTGAAATAGCTTTAAAAGCCTAGAAGCTAATGATCTTCCTAGGTTGTGACTGACAAGCTGGGTTTTCTTTAATGGAACTTTTCACATACCCGTTGCTTGGCCTCACTATCAGCTGTGTGAAGACAAGACCAGGCAATGGGTAGACTGTCAACCAGTGGAAGAAGCAGAGCACAACCTGGAGATGCAGAACTTCTGGAAAGGGAGCCTTCTTGAATGTGTTTAATGTGTTAGCTAATGTGATAAATTAGGATGTGCTGGTTTCGAGTAGATGTCCTGAGTAAAATTAGGGCCCTGCGTGTCAGGTGCTGTGCAAATGCCAGTCAGGATAATTTTCTTTCCTACACACCTTGGAGTAGGAAAAAGATGAAGTGACCTGACCTTGGTTACCACATGCAGGTGAGTGACATGGCTCGGGCTGGAAATTATATCTGTCAGCACCTGATCTCTTGTATTATCTGCCAGACTACACTTTATCAGTGTGCTGATGGATGGATAATGGTTTATTGTTGTTTCCCTGAAGAGCAATCATCTTGTCCTTGGTGTCTTTTACAGTGCTTTTCTGAGCTGTCCTTATGCTACTTATCTGACGTTTGGTCATTTGTGTTTTTACTTCTTTCCACTGCACTTGCAACAGTTATGGCCACGTTATAATGTTCTCTCTCCTCCCCTTAACCTGCCTTGTCACTTTCTCTGTGTGTGTGTACAGATGCCTGGCACTAACCATGTTTGCTGTATGCTGCATACTATCTTCGGGTAAATATTTGCAAGGACACTAGGACCTTACAGCTAAAGGTAAAAGGGGTATAGCTGCAGCTTTGCCTGAGAAGCTTCTGGTGTTGTCTTCTGTTATTGTGAAAGCTTAAATTTTGTGCTTAAATCTTTGTTGTGCTTGTTCCTTCCCTATGGATCTCATTCCTGTCTTTGCCAAATAATTAATTTGGGTTTTTCTGAGCCAGATGGGGTTAATGCTGTGCTGTAATCTGCTTCTTTTCAGTGTGTTGGATTTTCTCTTCTTCTCTTGAATTAAGAACGCACTTCAACAATGCTTGTAGGCCTAGGGAGGAAAGGATCTAGAAGGCTTGACAGAATGATAGAAGCAGCACCACCAGTAGACTTCCTCTGGTGTAGCTCTACTGGGGGGGGTAACAGAGAATGTCCATCTTACTTGGGCTCACAGGGCCAAACATCCACAACTGGATTGCTCCAGTGAAATGTCTCCGTCTGGGTTCTGCACCAATCCCTGTGTATATTTGTCTTGGCATAAACTGGCAAAACCTCCAGACCTTTGAGTAAAATTGGAATTCTAGAGTAGCTCAGTTGGAAGAGACCTACAGCTATCAGCTAGTCCAACTGCCTGACCACTTCAGGGCAAAACAAAAGTTAAAGCATTGTTAAGAGCATTGTCAAAATGCCTCTTAAACACTGACATAGCCTCGGGGTATCAATCACCTCTCTAGGAAGCCTGTTCCAGGGCTTGACCACTGTCTCAGTAAAGAGGCTGCCTTCCTAATGTCTGCAGGCATTCAAGGACTCTCTCACTCTCTTTAAACTGTGGGACCCAGAACTGCACAATACTTAAGGTAGCTTTTTAACTCTTTCTTCAGAGAGAAAGAGCTGCCTTGCAGAGGCAGCCTCTTGTTTACAGTCACATTTTCCATCTCTGCCATGCTTGTGAAAACTGTCGTCTTTTGTTAAAAATCAATTGATTCTAATTGGTTCAGGCTTTTTTTGGAACGGATTACTGCTTGCTATCTGGCCTCAACTCTTATAAAGTAACCCAATACTCTGCCTTTCCAGAACAGACACAGCAAATGCCCATTGATAAGCAGCTGAGACTCCTTAGCGAGCTGCTTCCTGTCTGCATATGTTGTTATTGGGATGACCCAGGAGCTGCTTCACAAGATGCAGGACAAGTTCCCCATCTTTATTCTGATTGCCGCTGGACTGTTGGATTTATCTGGTGAGTGATGTGCTTTGTTATAATCTCAATTGCTGTCTTTCTGCATTTTTTTTTTCTCCAGTATCAGTAAGCAGAAAATCTAGGCAAAATATTGAGTTGTTGGTCTCAGGTGTGTGACAAGAATGAGATAAAGGAGCAACTTCTGTTTGTGCAGCCCTGCTGTTGGGCTCAAGATGCGGTTTAAATGCCTTCTGTTGTGGGAGCATTAGTGGCCCTAAATCAGGACATGGCTGCACTACTTACCCAAGCCAAGAGACAGTCCATTCCCCAAAGAATAGATGGTCCCCTTCCGGGAAGGGAAAGCCAAGGATAAGTCCTGTCACTGATGACTAAAAGCAGTACTGCTTCTCCAAATGACCACAGATAAGTTGTAACCTCCTCTTAAGGCACTACACTGGGTGCCAAGCCCAAGGATTTCATCCGAAGCAAAACTGTTAAACCCCTGCTTTGCCTTTATCAAAACCACAATTGACGTTCGTAACACTTGCATGCATAATAGCTTTTTAGCTTTTAGATACATGTATTTGCTGGAAGGCACCTAAGGAAAAATGCCTAAAGCTTTTGAAGAGGGAAGTACATGAATATTTTAGTCTGTAGTTTAGAAGGTGTGCTTGGGAATGTCAGCCTTCTGAATGTGAAGACAAAAATAAAATGTTTGGATAAATCAAGAGCCTTTTAAACCACAGGTCTGCCTCTCTTTAAATGACAAAGTGCCCCCTTTTAACATGCGACGTTAAAAGAGCAGAGCAGTTACTGTGTTCTGTCTGCACTGTGTCATTCCACAAAGTGAACCAGCTTTGTCCTGCCTAGTCACTCGGTGGGGATTGGGAAACTCATGGTAGAGTGAGATACTGGGGGAGGAAGAGTGGTTAAGGAGAGCCAGGTGGGTGAGCTCATTCATGTATACAGTAAGCTTGCCTTGCATTTAGTAAGAGCTACCAACCTGTCCTCAGGCAGCCTGAGGGTTTCATTATCACTGTGTCTTTGGCTGTTATTTGTATCCTTCTGCAGTTAAGCTAAAGGGTTCCTCTCTGGCTGGTTAATTCTCTGTGTTGGTATGGCAGGAGTATGAAGCGTCCTGTGATGCTGAATATGAACAGCAGAGGATCAGATTTATAGCAGCTGCCTCTAAAGGTGGCAGTGCCAGAGCTTCTCATCCTCCCTCCTGTACGGTTCTGTATGGAGCCAGTGGCCACCACTTCACTTTGCAACAGGCAGAGTGGGAAGTGAAAAGTGTTGCTGGGAGCTGCGTAAAGTTCATGTACAACTGGATAGACAAGGGGCTTGTTTTCTGTTAATTAGGTGCCTCCAGGAATGAACATCATGTCAATGAAGTATTAGACCTGAGCTTTCCAGAAGAAGCTCAACCAAGAGTTGAGAGCAGCCCAGTGCCCAGCGAAGTGTTTTCCATTACAGAATATAACTCAAATGAGGTGACCTTTAATTTTCAGCGTCCAGCAGTTGATCCTACCAATGAAACAGCTGACTTCATTCCTGTCCATACAGAGACAGCTGCAAAAAGAACAGCTGTGCTGCCAAAGGAGGTTAGCAACTTGGAGGTGCCTCAGCAACAGCACACAGAAGCAGCAGCTTTGAAACTCCAGGATGGACACGCATTTCCTAGCAAGCTCTTGAGTAGCATAAGCATCCCTGTCTCCACACAAGGGTCACAGACTACCATGCATCTGGAACAGACAGACAGGTCACTGCAAGAGAAACCAGGAAACATTACTGAGGCTGGTTTCAGCCCTACCAGCTCTAGCACTGGACTGCCTCAGCCCTTTCTCACTAGAAGGACACATCAAGACTCTCATGGGTTTACAGCTTTCTCTTCCATTCAGCTTATCAAGCAGATGGAGGTGCCAAGTCCTAAAACATCTCTTCTGACTTCACCAGTAAATTTTCATCCTCCAAGAAAAGTAGCAGCATCTCCATTTCCTACAGGAGTTATGATGGCTCCTGAAAGTACAAAAGTGGGTTGGTTACAGACAGGAACACCTTCCATTAGCAAAGGGCCAAAAGATGGAAGACCCCAAGTCCACCCTGACAACAAAGCTGGTGTGACACCTGCATACCTGAAGAAGGCTCGAACTACGGATGCTAAAGTTACCCCTTCTGCATTGCTACAAAAGCCAGCTTCAGGGGACCTCCATGCAGTCTACTCCCAAATTCACTTTTCCCCTATTTTATCTCTGGGGCCAGAAACTACAGACAGTCAAGTCGGAAACACAACAATAGCTGTAATAAATGGTTCTGGACACACAACCCAGTTGCCTGCTCTTCAGTCGCTCCCACAAGGCCATGTACGTTCTTCTTTGTTAATGATGAATCTGGAAGCTCTAGTTCATGATAACTTACTTCCATCTCGAGGGCCTGTTAGCACAACTGATAGACAGCAGTCCCTGTCTTTGTCCCAGACTCTCAACTGTACTAAACAACATCTTTCCCAAGAAAGCAACAGGAGCGCTCAAGAAATCGCAGCTGTAGTTTTGCAGAGAGATACTGACCGTCAGATAAGTAAGCCTGAAAAACCCAGATCCCCTGCAACAGTACAGGTATCTGCTCATTCATCCTCATTAAGCCAACTATGGATTCCCACACTGAAGCTTTCCCAAACTACTAAAGAGCTAAAAGGAATAACAGCCACGCTCTTTGCAGGTACATCTACCTTGGAGAACGCAGCCCTTCAGCCTGTAAGCACTTCAGATTCTGTTCATGCAGGGCTTCAGCCACCAGGTACATTTTCTCCCACTTCTGTTGGATTGCAGCTAACAGGCATCCCCACATCTGCCAAGACACGACTTCTGTCAACTTCACCTGCATCTACTGGTTCTAGGTCTCTGGTTCAAGGAACTTCTGCCCATCCTGTATCTCAGGAAGCCTTTCCTATGATGCTGCAGATGAGCACAGTGGAAGACTCCAAGAGAAAGAAAAGTCTCCTACAACAGATAAGTAAAACTGGTTCTGCCTCACTGACTCCACTAGCAAACCCAGTCCCCAGCCTCTCTGGACTGCACGACAACAGGAACCAGACAGTTCCTCTTCAAAGCTTTGCCTTTTCAACCTCCCAGACCCAGCAACCTGGAAGCCTGGCTGCTTTTGCTTCAAAACCACCCTTGCTCCCTGCACCGGGAAGCCAGTCCAGCTCAGCAGCAGCACATCCTGAAGTGGCGGTGCCCAGGGTTTCTGAGATCCCGACGTATCTGGCCCAAGCACTAGTGCGGCAGTTCGGGATGTCACAAGGTGCGGCTACAGAAAGCCTTAATGCTTTTAGAGGTGATCGCCTTATAATGCTGCAATCATCGTACTTGTCTTTTCTGCTTAGAGGTACTGATGGTATGATATGCCTGCAGCCCATGCAAGACATCTCTCTACCTACAAAATTTCCAAATACCAGTGTTGGGGCTCTGGTTTCCGTTCAGCAAATCCTGGCAGCATCAAATTCTTCGGTGCTGGACCTTGCAAACTTAAATGTGAATCATTCTAGCTTAATTCTGGTTAAGCCTGTATTTATCCTTTTATCCACTGATAGACCAAATCCACAGATGGTGCCCTCTCCTGAGGGTGGAGATGGCCACAAAACTGCCCTCTTGTTTACCAACAACCAAGATCATAATGTGGGTACCCCTGAAAGCCTCCATAACATCCCAAAGAAAACTGGTTCCTCTTATCCCACAAGTAAGTCTTTGAGGCCTGAAGCTATTCCCTCCGCTGCATCCATCCAACGGGCAGAGAAAACAAAAGTAACTCAGACAGTGCTGACTAATCCTCATTACACACCCATCTCTACTTTGTTTCGAGCCGCTTCCTCGGCATCAAATCATTTGCTGGACCCACAGATGGGGATTAGCACTACAGTGCAGGCCATGAGTCTGCACGGGCTGTCTGAAGAGATGCAGGTACCTGCTCCCCATTCCCAGGGGGCCAAGGGGACTGATCTGCTTTTACTTAATGGTGTGTTAGCAGAGCCTTTCACCTCCACTGCACCACCGTTAGCGGTGTCTGCACAGCATAGGCCCCGTATTTCCCCCAAAGTTTTTTTTACCACTGAAAAGCCATATTCTTCTGTAATTCCTTTACTGTCAGCAATGGGACTCCCTGATTTTCAAATGCCAGCCCAACCACTGTTTCCTATCACAGGAACTGGAGATCAGGTTCAGCACAGTAAGAAACTAACTCTGCAAGCTACTGGCCATCGCCAAGGCTCAGTGTCCACGCCTTCCTCTGTCCACGCACAATGCACAGGGTGTTCAACCTTGCGCTCGGCTAGAACCATACACTACCCATTGAAGATGTTCACAAGCATCCTGCCTTTGCAGTCCACATCACAAAGTCTCCTCAGTACCCAGTCACTTCAGAGGCTGCCATCACAAGCTCTGTTTGTACCCAGCACATCATCAGCTTTCTCAGTGCATCCAGCTGGAAATGGTCACCAAGATTCAGCATCAGGCAGTGTGGCCAGTTCAGGAGGAGTCACTGTGCATGGGAACACAGCACCAACCTACATTATGTCTGTAAAACCTGCCCTTCCTGAACATTTGAAACTTGCTCCCATTGTGCCAAAGCCCTTTGTAATGACAGGGAGACCAACAGCAGCACCAGCACGTGCTGCATTATCAACAGAGGTCCAAATCAAAACAACAGTTTCTGGGAGACTTCTAACTACACTAACCCATCCAAGCATGTATGCCAGCTCTCCTGGAGTCCCACCTTCACCTGCATCTACACATGTTCCCCTGCCGTCAGCCATGAAACATGACCAAATCCATCAAGCCCCTCCTAAACTGCTTTCCCAGGCCAGCATGGAAGAAAATACAAAACCGACTGAAATCAGCACAGGTGCAAGAAAAATAGGAACTGGTAAATTTTCAGGAGCAAGCATGTCTCTGTTTAACACAAAGACACAGCAACCCCCCACAGCAGCTTTGAGGAGTAAGGTTTTAACTCTGGTACAGCCATCTGTGTCTGCAGCACCTATTGCTCTTCAGAGACAGCCTAAATTGATATACCCCACATCACAGTCTGCATTAGTAATGACTTCACTTGCTGCAGCTAAGAATGATTATATCAGTACTTCACTTAGAAACAACAAACAGTTTCACCTTCCAACATCAACTATTCCAGCTGATCCAAATGTGCTGCTGCCAACAACTGCTGAAATGAACAAATCCCCTGCAGTCTCTACATCAATGGGGAGTGAAGACAAGGTAGTGAAAGCTGCAAGCCAGCTCCCCACTCAGGCACCCGTGTCTGTATCGCATCAGGTGTCAGCAAGATACCCTTTGGAGAAGGTATCACTGGAACATAAGGTTGAACATGAGACTGGTCATGCCAGCTCTGACACTGGTCTGTATGACACTGGGCTATCTCCAACAAAAGCCTTTTCTGTCCTGGCTAAGAGGCTTGTCCCTGAGGTTACTAATCAGTCAGCTGTGTTCAATAAAGTAGCTGTCAGTGATGCTCATAAACTTCTAGATGGAGATCTAATCCAGTTCCTTCCAACCCCAGAGAGCCATTCGTATTCTTCTGGCAGTCCAGCAGCACTTACACCACAGGGCAGTTCCTTGCTGGGTGTTGCAAACACTGGACAGGCTGAGAGGCTGCTCTGGAATACAGAGGCAGAGGAGATGGTTCAAACAAATGAAGTAACGGAAGAAACATCTGAAGGCTTAGTAACTGTTCTAACACTGTTGGACTTGGAGCCCAGCGCACTGCGGAGTGACTCGCACCAGAGGAAGGGTTTGCGGTCAGGTGCCACCGTTCTGAATGGGTAATTACCTTGGTGTCGTTTGCTGTTGCATATCTATGCTGGGTGATTTAAGGGGAGGTGCTGATATCCACATTGCTCCATGGGTTCAGTACTATGGCTGTGCTGTATTGTGGTTTTAAAAACAGTTTGTTCAGCAATGGCATTGTATCGAAAGAAAAAAAAACAAAACAAACAAACCTACAAAGGGTATTTTCACCTTTCAGATAGCAATATTGTTCTTTAGACCTAGTTTTCTTTTTGACAACAGCCTTTGCCTCTCTGCCTCTCCTCCCAAAGACAATCTGCATGCAGTTATGCAATTGAGAGCATTTGATAGTGCTGTGATCAAATGCACTGGCAAGAAGGTAGATATTCCCACCCAGTAAACACTTAAAAGTTCCCCTGCGTTCAGCTGATTTGACTGCGCAGAGAAGCAGGAGGTGGCTTTGGCCGTGGGAGGGCTCTGTCATGCCAACATCTACATATTGTTCATTTGTCTCAACTAACTGGTTTGATGGAGAACTCAGCCTAATGCTGTTTTATTTCTCACAGGCTGGGCAGCCAAGCTGAGCCTCAGCTTTTTTTTCCTCTTTCCCTAAAGCTTTGCTGTTGTGAGTGATGACATCTGCGGCTCTGGTAACTACACCGTGCAGATGAGCTTGCACCCTGTTGCAGATGCGGGCCCTGAGATCAAAGTGTCAACACCTTTCCAAGAGACCTTCCTGGCTTTAATCACCATGCAGAGTAACAGCAGCCAGCCTGTGCTCCAGATCCGTTCTTGCTGCGTGACGCCTTCCGCCAGCCCAGGGGCAGCAGGCGCCGTGTGTTGCCTGTTCCGCAGGTCAGGCACTGAGCTGCAGGGGTGGGTGTAGCTTTCCACTGCTTTTTGGGCCTGGGCTGGAAATGGGACCCCCTTCCTCATACCCTATGGCTACAGTCTGATCTCTTTGGAGTTCAGAGCAAGCTCAAATACAAATAAAACACACAACCCTCAAGGGAAAAATCTCCCTCCACCCTTTATGTAAATACACCATTCCACTTCTCCAGGCCCTGTGCTGTCCAGGTTAACAGCATCTTCCTGCTAGGGGAGCAGAGCAGGCTTCTCCCTGGGCCTTTCTTTTCCCATCAGCATTTTGCTGCTGTTCTTGCCTAACCTGTCTGGGTTGAATGCAGGGAAAGTGGGGGATTCATAGGTGGATATCTGTCAAACTGCTGGGACATAACATGTGCATTAGAAGTGTGACATCATGTTGTCATCTCCGAAAGAGACTTCAGATTTGCCTATATGGGCTATAGCAGGACCTTTGCTGTGCTTCTGAATCATTCTTGCACTACAGTGGCTGTTTTAATGGTAGCAAAATCAAACCTCCAGGAAACTGCTGCTCTAGGACTGTGGCCTCCACAGCAGGGACAGATACAGCCTGAAACACGGATATTTTGTGGAGTTGTTTGACTCTGACTCTGTAGATGCAGGTACCTGGCTTAGAACCTGTGCAGACCTGTGTCAGCAGATTCCCCTCTTCCCTGCCTTCAGTCAAGGAGAGATGGCATTTCAAATGGCTTGCTCTTTGTCCTTTCTAGGTTGCCATTGGAATGCAGACACATCCAGTTACTGCAGAGCAGCAAGTCCAGAGCTGCTAGCTTCACCATCCAGCTGTTCCAGATGCTGAATCACTCAGTGGCCTATTTGCACTGTGAGCTTAACATCTGTCTGCCTGGCAACACAGGCTGTGAACAGGTATGTGGGACGGGTCTGTTCTCGCTCCTCTAAGGAACTTATGGAAAGATTTGGTGCTTCCAGCAAGTGCAGTTGATTCAGTGAAGAATCGTGATGGGAGATGATAGACCTTCCAGCTCATACAGTTCTTTTGTAATGTCCTGCAAACTCTGTCTCTCCTAAAGCTCCAGCTAAATTTCTACTCTGAATTAAGCTCCCTGAGCTCACAATGCTTTTCTTTCCCTTTACATGTAACCAGTGTAAGAGATGTACCAAGAAATCAGCAAGTAGCAGCCTTATAGAAGGAATGGCGAGGAAAAGGCGCAGCAGAGCTACATAATTTTGCATTGTAAATGTGAAAGGGCTCAAATCTGTCTCTATATTGGATTGTCTTGGGTTTGGGATATGGAAGTTTGGAGGCTTCCACCAGTTGTGAGGGCTTCTGTGAAACAGGGCACAACGTCTTGGCCGTAATAGGCCATGCTATGGATTTAAAAGGCACAGCATTACAGGAGGAGCACAAAGAAGTGTTTGAGAGGGATGTAGAGGAGAAATTTGTGGAAGTTTGAGTGGCTGAGCTGCACAATAGATCTAGAAAAGCTCTGAAAATTCAGCCTGTCAGGCTGAACCTGCTTTTAAGAAGCTGTGTCAGGAATTAGAAAAGGAGTTGCATGGGCACATGAAGGAGGAATGTTCTGCATCTTGTGTATGTTCTGCTTTCTCTGACAGTACTTCCTGGCCTGCAGATGCATCCATTTGGCCTAGAAAGAGAGTCAGACTCTGGGAAAGCACTCAGCCACCTCCTGTAACAAAGTCACCACATCAGAATCATCCCGTATCTGGTCAATCCCCTTGTTAAAAGTCTGGAAGAGGAGTTGATGATGTCAAATGGTACCAATAGTTGCTAATCCTTAGGGAATAGAGACTTACACAGGGGGTTGGTCCAAGCATTATGCAACTCGCTTCTCAGAATGACAGCAGAGCTGGACAGAGCCTGAATCTGAGGAGACCAGTCAGCACTGGGGTTGCTGTGGACAGCACGGGGGCTTGTGCAGGAGGTTCTGTTCAGGTGCCACCAGCACACTTCCTTATGTTTTTCATGTGTCTTTCCCAGGACTGCTTTGAGAGTGGGGAGCCACTTCTCCAGCCAAGTGACAGGAACAACTACAGAAACACACACAACCTGATCTCATTGGGTCCAGTTTTGAGAATGAACAACAGGTTTCTATATAAACCTGTGGAAGGTGAGTTTGAGTGGGTTTTTTTTTTCCCCTCTCTCTTGCAGGATTTCATTTGACTTCTGCTGTAAGGAAGAGAATACACTTCTAGCAACCTTTTTGGCAGCCATCTATTCTGACTAGATTATATTCCAACATCTCCTCACCTTTGTTTTGGCCTTCTTAGATCCCAAACATGATGATTAATCAGTGTCAGATCTGACAGACATTGAGACAGGAGAGACAGCCACCTGCATCCACTGCAGGAACTGAAGCTTTAGAAGGAGAAGAGAAAAAAATAAGACAATGTCCTCTAGCTGAAAAGAATTTTCCTGCATGTTATAGTATTTTGGTGAAACATGGTTACTGAGGATGGGGAATGCTGTAAAAATAGAGATACTCATTCAAGTGGCTGGGTTTTAGGTGAAGTGACATAGAAAGAATCAGTGTATAGGGACCTCCTTCTAAAAGATGCAAGCTAACAAAAACATGTAAAAGGGAAGAGCAGTGCAGTCCTTTTTTGATCTAAGAGTACATAGAGGTAGTTAGGAAGGAAGGAAGCAACATCATTGTAACCAGACCAAGATGTAACTTAGGAATGTTAGGTGCAGGGTGAGATGGGTTGTGAGTCAGGAGCGTTTTCTTTTTCCACACTTGCTTGGTGTGCTGTAAAGACAAGTGGGTGTTGAACAGTCTTTCCTCCCCCTCCCCTACTACCGCTGTTCACTGCTTCATCCCTTCTTGTTTTTTTTTTTTCCAGGTCCTGATTCTGTCATGCTGGTACCCATTCTGCTGGGATCCCTCACTGGCTTTGCTGTCCTGAGCAGTGCTTTCATGAGCCTTTGGCTACATCACCGACAGAAGACCAAACATGTGCACTATCCACAACTTGAGGAAAGCCATGGCCTGTGAGCAAGAAGCAGCTGCCTCATCCTGCAGTTTCCATCCCACTGCTGCAATAATCAGAAAAGCAATTGATTTTGCTTTGCACACTGTATTGCTTTTGTAGAGCTTCTTCTGACTCAGGGTGCAAGATGCCCAGTCTCTGCTTTAAGCATGTCCTTCCTTCCTTCCTTCCTTCCTTCCTTTCCTTCTGCAAAATGCAGAATAGCAAAAGCAGTGGTCCAGCTTTAAGTAAGGCATCAGCAATCACCTTAGCATGAGGGGGCAGGACAGGAACCATTGTCCAGGGGCTTGGCAACCACCTCTCTTGGGAGGGTAAGGAAGCACTTAGGCAAAGGCTGCTCAGCATTCAAGGGGAAGAGGGGGACACAGGAGGATCTGAAGGTAAGGTTCTGAAGCAGGGCCAGGGGAGACGAGGGGTGAGCCCTCTTTAGTTTGGGAAAATAAGGCAAGTGCAAGACTAACTGCTGTGACGGCTTTCCAGCAAGGGGCAGGTGTTTGGTTAGCACTACAAAGCTTTGAAGGGGCAAGAAGAAGTTCCTTAGTATTAGCTTTCCTTCCACCGGGGGAGACAAGGGAAGGAACAGCTCCCCCGTGGAGGAGAAAAGAGCAGAGAGGGTGGGGAGTGGTAGTGAGAATGGGGGTTGGGGTGAGTGATGTTTCTTTCACAAGCAGGATTATGCAGGGTTTGCTAGGGGACAGCTACCCGTCACTGCTGTGAGGCTTCTCCACTGTTTTGCTTGAACTCCCTTCCTCTGTGTCACTTCTGGAGGCGGGGGGAGGAAGCAGGGGCTGAAGTTTATTTTTCACACCATTATGAAATAATATTTCCCCAGGAAATAAAATGAGTCTTGTGTAAAACGGTGGGGCAGAACCTCGCGTACTGATTTCAGCTTTCAGCTGCTTAGAGCGGCTGCTGCAGCCCCCGGAGGCTGTGGCGGTAGCTGCTCCAAGCTGGGCCTGGACCTGGGGAAGCTGCCACTGGGGGGAAAGCGGCCCGGGGGCTGCAGCGGGAGAGAGGCGCGGCCCCCCCCGCCCCCCCCCCCCCCCCCCCCCCCCCCCCCCCCACACGGGGGGGCGGGCCGCCGCCCTGCGGGGGGGCGGAACCCAGGGGAGGCGGGAGGGGGGGGCGCCCCCCAC